>PVJS01054484.1:0-12945 GCA_004027185.1 Glis glis | reverse complement strand
TAAGTCACTAAGAGTAAAAAGTCGGATGTCCCCCCTAATCTGTGGGAGCTAGATAGAATGGGATTTAGAAGGGACTTAGAAGGGAAGAAGAAGAAATCTTTAGATGGACAAAGAAGGTGACCTAACTGAGGGAGTTGGGAGGGGGATGGAGGGAAACACACTATAGCACATGATGTACATACACAAACCTATAAGACTCGATCACTATCCGGAGCATGAAAGGGAGGGAAGGGGGAGGGAATAGGGTGGGACTGGAGGGAGGGCTAAATGAGCAATGTGTGCATGTATGATGTTGATACCCTGACATATATCAAAATGTATAATTACAGTGCACCAATAAATGAACATAAAAAAATTGAGACACACACTTCTCAGTCAACCTTTTGTATAGTTAATTGCTATATCCCAAAATAATAAACATTGCCACTTGGTCAAGTCCCCCCCACAAAATAGAACAGAAATGTCCAAATGTGTATTAGTCTAACTAAATCTTTTTTTTTTTTTGCGGTACCGGAGATTGAACGCAGGGGCATTCTACCTCCGCGCTACACCCCCGGCCCTATTTTTTATGCTTTATTTTGAAACCGGGTCTCACGAAGTTGCGGAGGGCCTCACTAGGTAGAGAGAGAGAGAGACAGAGAGAGAGAGAGAGAGAGAGAGCGAGAGCTGAGGCTGGCCGCGAACCCGGATCCTCCAGTCTCCGCCTCCCAAAGTACTGGGATTACAAGCGTGCGCCACCACGCCCGGCAAACTAAATCTTAACCAAATGAAGCTATTGCATTTCTTATACTATAAAGAAAAAGTAGGATTCTTTGAATACATCCACAGGAGATTGAATTCTACTTTTCAATGTTGTGTAAACTCACATTACTCACATAACTTTTCTTTCATTTGCACTGAGCATGGTTTGTGATTATACATCTGTGTGCCCTTCTATGAAGAGCCAACTAGACAAACCTCCTGCCTCTTGGAGTTTCCATTCTAGGGGAAGGAAATAGTAATTAAAAACGCATGAACTGAATAATATAATTTAACACATTAAATGAATTTCAGATAGCACTATAAAAATAATTATATAAAATAACTATGGAAGATTCTTTTAGAAAAGGTGAGCAAGGAAGACTTCTCAAAGGAGGTGAAATTTGAGCTGAGACCTAATTAACCCAGGTGAGAGCACTGTAGGCTGTGCAGGGATGGGATGAAGGGGCAGAAAGGGCAGTGTCACATGGCCTTAAGAAAAGACTGTGGATCTTGTTTGATCTGTGATAGTGATGACTGGACTGTGTGCAGGGAAATACTGGGATCTGATGTAGCCTTTGAGAAGAGCACGTGCAGTGCCATGGTGAGAGCAGGCTCTAAAGGAGCAATGCTGTGAGCTGGGAGACAGGCAGGCCGCCGTGCCGCTTCAGCCAGCCGATGCTGCTGGTGTGAAGCAGGTGTGAGCAGGGCAGGTCTGGATGGGGCTGCTTCTTTTAGTTGGAGGTTGTTCCAACAGGACCAACTACTGTACTGACTGTGGAGCTGGCTATATGGATTTCGGTGCAAGCAGACTGAAGTATTATTACTGAACTGGTGCTATTACTGTAGGGACTAGTTTGGGGTGGGAAAATGAGAGTTTGGTTTTAGATATGTTAAATACACAATGGGCTTGGCGTGGTGGCACATGTCTGTAATCCCAGTACTTGGGAAGCTGAGACAGGAGGATTGCAAGTTCCAGGCCAGCCTCAGCAATTTAGTAAGACCCTGTTTCCAAATAAAAAATAAAAAAAATAGGGCTGGGGTGTAACTCAGAGGTAGAATGCTGCTGGGTTCAATCCCCAGTAACTCTCAAATGCGACACACACACACACACACACACACACACACACACACACACACACACTTCACAATGGATATTAGACACCTGAGTGGCTGAGTGGCACTCAGGAATAGGTGGTTCTTATTTTCATGGACTGAAAGAGATGGTTAAGGAGAAAACACAGATGGAGAAATTGTGGATGCAAAAGGAGGAACCAGAAAAGGAGATGGGGAAGGAACAACCAGTGAGGTGAGAGAAAACTCCTATATGCACTGGGAGGACCAGGGGCTTACGTGTGCCACTACTTACGTTGTACTAGGATTCTTTGTTATCTTTCCCTTGTCCCAGATCGTACAGATGGTATTCCTCATCTCAATATCTCTAGTGCCTAACCTAAGATTTATCAAGTAATAGTCACTTAACAATTATAATGCTATTTAAATGAATGAATGAATGCATAAATTAAATTCTGGTGCATCAATTGATCGTATTTATTTATTTATTTATTTATTTATTTATTTATGTTTTTCAGTACTGGGGATTGAACCTAGGGGCATTCTACCACCGAGCTATACCCCCATCCCCTTTTTAAAATTTTAGTTTGAAATAGGGTCTCACTAAGTTGCTAAGGCTGGTCTCAAACCTGCCATCCTCCTGTCTCAGCCTCCCAAGTACTGGGATTATAGGCGTGCACTACTGTGCCCAGCTAAATTGACCTTACACTACTCGAAGTTGTTCGCCCTTGCTAAATTCCATGATCAGGTCTCTGGCTAGTTTACCAAACCTATCACAGGGTGGCTCAGCACACTCAGTGCTTCCTATTTTGTGCATATTTCATGGAAACAGAAGATACCTTCAATATATATCACATACATACTTTATATAGGAGAAACTGCCTTTGGCAGGGCTTTAGAAATGTAACCATTTCACTTTGAAACAGATGTCACTGGTGTAGGTGAGGTGAACAGCATATAGCACGGATCAAGTCATGTCATAAGTGTTCCTTGGAAGTCATTATGGTTTAGTGGATTTATGTAAAATGCTCCAGTTCTTTTGAAAATACTCCAAAGATCCTATAAAAATTGTGACGAGGTCCAATGAAGTGGACTAATTTTACTGGATCACAACACTGATCAACTGACCTCAGTTTTAACAATGGGGCAGTATTACACATGCACCAGCAACTTCTCAATGCTGCTGCATCCTTGCCCGCTGCTGCTAACATGCAGGTGTGTCACAGCTGTTATGTGGAAGCAAGCCCTCCCTTGGGTCAGAATAAGTCAGGGCTATGTCACCAGAGAGCTGTAAGCAGGACAGACAACACTTTCTACTTTCATTTGTAGATGAATAGGCATAGCAGGATGTCAGAAGGGTTTACACTGAATGGTTATAAATATATAAAGAGCAAGCTTGGTGTGGTGGTGCATGCTTGTAATTACAGTATTTGGGAGGCCGAGACAGGAGGATCATAGATTTGAGACCAGCTTCAGCAACTTAATGAGACTCTCAGCAACCTAGCAAGACCTTGTTTCAAAACAAAAAATAAAAAGGGCTGAGCATGTAGTTTGGAGCTAGAACACCCCTGGGTTCATTCCCTAGTAATACACACACACACACACAAACACACACACACACACACACACACACACACACCAAAAACAAATGTAGCCTGGGAGCTAGTGCTAAGATCTAATCAGGAACCTATTTAATAACAATTTTAACCAAAGAGGGCTCATGTTCCTGTCATTCGTCCTTCCTGAATCTTGGTAGAATTGTAAAGAACACCAAACCATATTTTTCAGTATGGGAAATAATTATTTTGTAAAGGGCACAATACATTCAGTCATTTTAGTTGAACCTTGAGCATCTACCCAGAATGTGTCTTGTGACATGTTCCTTGTAATTAGTTTTGTTATCTGTTAACTTCAATAAACATACTAATGAAAGAGAGAAAACCACTGAAGTGATAGAGAAAACTCTGGGAAGAAGGCTAAGGAAAGCCAGAAAACATTTTAAAGGATGGAAAATATACAGTCCTTGAGAAATCACAGGACACAGATCTTGTAAGGATTTTAGCAGAAACTAGAAAACATACTCTGGGAAACATGGCAGTGAGAAACTTGCATTTCCCCCTCGTTTTTGAGCCTTGGAAAGGGACTTGTTAGATAAAGGTTTGGTAATAAGAGAATGTAGTTAGGAGTGAAAAATGGCTGATGCTAGTGATGTAATATCATGCAAGGAATTCAACAAATCCAATCTTAACTAGATGTTCTCTTTCCCCATCCTGGTTTAAATTGCTGCAGTGGGAATTTAGAGTAGACCAAAAGCGAATATATTCTGATTGAAATGATCGCAAGACATTGAGATGGGTTACCTAGGCAAGTTTTGGAATATTCTTTCTCAGCAATTGCTAAAAATAGATCTGTTATTCAGGGTTGGCCCTAGGCAAAAATGCAGAATTATAGACTCACAGACCATCACAGCAGGAGACAGTCTGAGAAATCACTGAAACAAGAGATATCCAAATTTGTCTGTACAAGGAATCACCTGGCAATCTTTTCAAAATTCCAAAGCTTAGGCCTGGGTAGGGCCATCACCAGCTCTGGGGGTGGGACGTAGGCATCAGGATTTGTGGAGGCTTCCCTGGGTAGTTCCAATAGTAGCCAAATTGGGGTACCGTGTATATAATCTAATGGTCTAATGTTACCGATGAAGAAATTGAGGCCTAGACAAGGAAAGGGACTTTCCTAACATTACCAGAGTAGTGAGTGGTGAAGGACTAGAACCCAAGTCTCCTGCAAACAGGGAGTGTTTGAAGAAAAGAAACAAACAGTACTACATGGTGATAATAATCAAAGCAGCATGGTAATGGCATAAATAGAGACATATAGACCAATGGAACAGAATAGGGAGTCTAGAAGTAAACTCACACATCTATAGCCAACTAGTTTTCAACAAAGGTATAAAAGCATGCACTGGAAAAAGGACAGCCCTTTCAATAAACAGTGCTGGAAAATTTGGATATCCAAATTTCTAGTATTGTTTACTATTTGTATTTAGAACTTTCTTCTTCTATCAACAGCTCCAAGGAAAGGTACAAATATGGTTTCTGGCTCTGCCTGTCAGTAACTGGCAGTGTGTGCTTATCTTCGAGTCCTTTAACACCTCCAGATTTCTCCTGCACTCAGACTGGGTCTTAGACAATTAGTTCTCAGGCCTTCAGATGTGGACTAGAATTTATGCCAAAGGGTTTCCTGATTTTCAGGCCTTTGGACTCAGACTGCAACTACCACCACAAACTCAGCTGGGTCTCCAAGTGCAGATCCTGGGATGTCTCAGCTTCCATAATCTCATGAGCAAATTGCTTGTAATAAATCTCTCTCTCCTGTTTCTTTGAAGAACCTTAACTAATGTAAGATCTAAGGGACTAATGATTGATTGTCTAGAAGGAAGAGGTAGAATTGGCTATCTTCTTGAAAAAGGACTACTTCTTACTCAATAGAAAATATTTATTTATTGAATAGCAATTATATGATATATACATGCTCTAGTTAAATGAATAAAGGGAATATGAGATGCTTCTTTGTCCACAGGGAGTTTACTCACTTTCCATGAACCCTGTGCGGTTGTGTTTGATGTTCTGTATATTAAAACAATGAGTAGCATAAGCAGTTGTAAGTTAGAAAAGAGAAGTCTCTCATCAACCAGTATTTTGATTTTACTTTATAAAAAGTACTTTTTATAAAACCCAGAATTAGCGAATAGTTCTATTGACTTGAATATAGAACTAAAGACTAGAACTACTGTAAGCCCTGTCTTCACCATCTGGCACAGATCAGGTACTTGACCTACAGATCTCTCTCTCTCTCTCTCTGTTTATATTCAATCAACTGGGAATGATAATACTCAACATTATAGGAAATTTTATAGAATACTGATGATTGATTTATACAGAGCAGCATTGCTAATCAAGAGAGAGGATTTTCAGTGTTCCACAGAAATAGAATTACATTATTCCTCCTATAGAAATACAATTACTTAATATTAACATCTCCTAATAGATAATAATAATAATAATAATGATAATAATAATAATAATAATGATACACACAGAGAGGAGAGAGGGAGAGAGAGAGAAAGAGAGAGAGAGAGACTTTCTAACATTTCTACAACTCACATTTTATTTACAACATCAGAGCTAGAAGGCACCTGTAGCAGAGACTGCTAGTGGACAACCAAAGCACACTCTCTCCTTTCTTCTGTAGAACTCTGGACATTGCTTAGCCTCCCCTGTAGTCTAGAGTGGGGTGGGTGCTGGTGGTGTTATGTGCCTAAGCTCCTGCCAAGGGTGTATGAACAGAATATGCTTGCAACTTGGTTTTTCATGTAAATTAAACTGCCTGATTCCTGGGTACAGAGCCTTCTAACAAATGGTTTAAACTACTTTTGGTCTCACTGGTCTTTGAGGAATCTCTTTGAGCAGGAAGGAACAAAGATCATTGTCCTGGTTCCTCCAAAGGGAAACAGAAACATGGAATAGTCTACCTGCTCCAGCTGGCTCAGATGGAATTTATATCTTTTCATTTTCACCTTCTGCATTTGTTTGCTCAATAAGTATCTGTTGATGAGATTATGTCTAGAATGCAGATCCTGGACTTCTCAGATTTGAAGTTAAGAGAATTTTCCGAGCTACTTTTGGTCTAGAGCTAAACTACAAATATAATTGTCAAGGAGACTGATCTGTGCATAACTGAGGTTTTGTTAGAATGGGTACAATTAAAGATTTCATTACTTGAGGAGTTACACAATGAATATCAAGGGAGAGTGAAAAAATATGGTAACTTCTTATAACTCTGTCCTTAAAAGATTAGAAGTGGACTCTACACATCTCTCTTCCTTTTACTTGCATGCGTATTCATGCATTCATCCGACTCTTAAGTTTATGCTTTCATCCATGTCACCTCTGAAGGTTCATCACAATAGTTCTTATCCATGCTTCGGTTTGTTTTCAGAAATCAAATTTCATTTGTTTAAAACAGAAGGAAATCTAATCAACCTGAGAGCAAAGAACTTCTGCCAGTTTCCCAATGAACTCACAACAACTCATCTAATCTTTATACCATCCGTCTACATTTGACATGGGAAGCATGTGAGTTAACATGGCAAGCCAAGCTTTAGGAAATCTGTATCTGAAGTAGTTAACTTCAAGATTCTTTCAGTTCTGTCCCGTGAATGTTTTCATGTATTTTCGGAAGGTTTTCCTTCTGTTTTGGATATTAAATACAAGTCAGAATGATTTAAGTAGTGTTTAATCCACTAATCCTTTCCACCTGCTTCAAAGAGGTCATACTGTCACAAAAAGGGAAAGGAAATGTGAGAGGGCACAGGAGACAGATAATCTTGGGAGGAGGGCACCTGAGTCAGCAGTTTCTTACACAATCCTATCTTAATAAAAGCTGTTCAAGAATGGTCTCCAATTTCATCTAATCATTTAATATTTCCGAGGCACCTATTAGATCTATAGCACATATGCAGGGAATAGCTTCAGGTGAAAATAAAATTTCTACATGGAAAGTATTTCTAAGCATATGTCACTGAGCTAGATTTAGCTGTTGTGTTGTTTTTAATATAGCATCACTGTTTTAGCTTGCTTGGACTGCTATAATGAAAATATCATAAACTGGGTGGCTTGTAAGCAACAAACCTTTATTTCTCATGGCTCTGGGGGCCTGGAAGTCCAGGATTAAGGTGTCAGCAGATTTTGTGTCTGGAGAGGGCCAGTTTTTCATTGACCTCTAACGGTGTCCTCACATGGTACAGAGGGCAAGCATGCCTCCTCAGGCTACTGTGTGGGGATGCCTTCATAACCTAGTCACCTCCCAAAGGCTGCTGCCTAATTCCATCCCATGGGGGATTATGCTTCAATATATGAATTTGGGTGGTGGTGGGGGGATAAACACTCAGATCATAATAGTCACCCATCTTTTTAAAACAAGGAATTACTAGTTAGCATTAAACTCTTTCACTGTCTATGCCCTTATAACAGTAACATAGTCACCCATCTTTTTAAAACAAGGAATTACTAGTTAGCATTAAACTCTTTCACTGTCTATGCCCTTATAACAGTAATTACCAATTAGCTGTGATTTTTTTTTTCATAGACTGCTGGAGGGATATCAGCTTGAAGCCTGAAGAGAAGCTGACTTGGGGCTGCATCCTGTGCCATAAGGACACAGAAATGGAAAGTTTAAAAGTAGTTTTTAGTGAAGCCTGGCATGCAGAGAGCTCTAGGAGCTGCAAGAAGAAAAGGCAAGCCTCCGACCTGATCCCTGGGGGTGGATAAATGTCCCTTAAGGAACAGAGACTGTCACAAAAAGTCTTTATTCACTCTCCCTTGGGGATCAGAGAGGACAAGTGGAGGACCAGTTGGAAATGAGGTAGTTTGAACAATTTCAATCTAGAATGAATGACTGGATCATTTCTGTGCCACAGGGGTGACTTTTCCATTCCATTCCAGCATGCAGTCCTGTGTTGGGGATGGAGATGGGTAAGAGAGAAGCGGAGCAGGAAAGGGTGTAGCTGGGATGGACAGCAAGGAGCAGAGAGACGCAATGGTTATCTGTCACTGCTCAACTAATTACCCCAACACTTGGCAACTTCACACAATGAAGGGTCTGCATGACATGGCAGTTGGGTCACCCCAGAGTGGGTGACCTGAGGGTGAGCAGGAAGGAGGCCCAAGCATTTTATGACATAATCTTCAAAGTTGCACACTGTGACTTCCACTCTATTTGTTAAAAGCAAGTCATTAGTCCCAGCCCATCTTCAAGAGGGGAATTAAGCTCCCTATTTTGAAGGGAATATAAAAGAATGTGTGACCATCATAAAGGACCACAAGTAACATCCAAGTGAAGCTCAAAGGGAAGTGAATTGGGGGACAGGAAGAGCTCAGAGTTCTAGAGTAGAGGCCATAGTGGAATCTAATCATCTCAACTAATTAACCAAAAGCCTTTAAAGTTCTGCTTCCTGTTTCTGCCTCTGATGACTGTACTTTCCTTTGTTCGTATATCCTTGTTTTCCTCATTCACATATTTCATTGTTCCTTTATAAAATTCTATAAGATGGAATAACTCCTCAGGGTAAAAGCTGAGCTGGGAAACATTGCTTAAAATGTACAAAACAAGCATATAATAATATTGGCGCTAAGTGGAACATGACTTTGATTTCAAGGGCAAAAATTTCAGCCTTCTATCAGTCGTCAAAGTTTGTAATATATCTTAAGCACTCATTAGAGAACAGATGCTTAGAAAAAATTGGTGCATTAGAAGAATAAACTGTTAATTTATCTAGCAGTAATTCATGGGGCCCTGCTTTGCACCAGACTTCCTGATAGGTGCTGAGAACACAAAGAAGGCTGAGACAAAGTCCCATTCATAAGAGGTCACAGTCTGATGTGGGAGATAAATGTGTAAGTAACCGCCACCTGGTAAGCCACTCTTAAGTGGTCTAGTGGTCTGCATATGTCTGTGGTTTGTCACCTTAATTCCTCCTTAAGGGTAGAGATGTTTTAAAGTAAGTTTTTTATTGCTACATGCCAGTACAGTGCTTGACCTATAGAAGGAGCTTATACATGTTTGATGAATTTGTTCCTAACTCCAGTTTATTCTAAAGTTTAAAGCACCTGGAGAGACTAACTAGCTAAGCACAATACCAGATGCTGCCTGGCTCTCTTTTCTTCCTGCTCACAGTGATGAGGAGGTGTTTTTGGTTTGTGGTTGCAGGTGTGCTGACTCCCCATGTGACCTTGTCTCTTCTCTGCAGATGCAGCACCATTCTCTCTAGGGAATCTCTGTTCCTGGGAGGCAGCTTCAGGCCTTACTGAGCTCCTAGGGCTCTTTCTCTGCTTCCTATTTCTAAGCATTCCTGTGCATCCTTCTTAGGTATTCACTATAGCTGACAGTGCATTTAGGCTGCTGGCCATGAAGAAAATGTAGGAGGAAGTATGGAGGAAGAAGTCTCTCTTTTATACAGGGAAGATGCAGGGTTTCCCCCCCCCCCAGAATAGAGTATCTAGCTCTTTGACCTACAATTATAATCATTTGGACAGAGGTGAATTTTCAGTGATTTCCTTTCCTTTTTTTTGTTTTTTATTATTATATTTTTATTGGTGCATTGTAATCATACATCTTGATGGGTTTCAGGGTGGTAGAAGTATATATGCATACATCAGTCAATTAGCCCTCCCCCAATTCCCACCCCCATTCCCTCACCCTTCCCTCCTTCTTGTGCTCAGCATAGTACTTGACTTTGATAAATTTGTGTATGTACATCCTGAGCATTAGGGTGTTTTCCTCTTCTCCCCTCCCATATCCCTCAGTTAAGTTACCTTCTTTACTTAACTAAGGTTTTCTCTGTCTTTGTCTGGAGTCCCTCCTATGCCCTATTCTCCCTAGCTTCCACATATTAGGGAGGGCATCTGACTTTTCACTTTTTGCGACTGACTAATCTCACATAGCATAATGTTTTCTAATTCCATCCATTTCCCTGCGAATGACATAATTTTGTTCTTCTTGATGGCTGCGTAAAATTCCATTGTGTACATGTCCCATAGTTTTGTAATCCATTCATCTGTTGATGGACATCTTGGCTGGTTCCATAGTTTGGCAATTGTGAATTGTGCAGCTATAAACATAGATAAACATGCATTAGTCTGGTAATTTGGTTTCTATTCTTTTGGGTAGATACCTAGAAGTGGTATTGCTGAATCATATGGTAGATTCATTCCCAGTCTTCTGAGGATCCTCCACACTGTTTTCCAAATTGGTTGCACAAATTTGCAATCCCACCAACAGTGTATTAGAGTTCCTACTTCTCCACATCCTCACCAGCATTTGTTATTGTTTGTGTTTTTAATGATTGCCATTCTAATTGGGGTTAGGTGAAATCTCAGGATAGATTTTTGATTTGCATCTCTCTGATTGCTAATGATGTTGAACATATTTTCACACATTTATTGGCTATTTGTATTTCTTCTTTTGTGAAGTGCCCATTTAGTTCACTTGCCCATTTTTGTATTGAGTTGTTTGTGTTTTTAGCGGTGAGTTTCTTGAGTTCTCTGTATATTCTCGATATGAGTCCTCTATCAGAGGAGTAGCTGGCAAAAATCTCCCATTCTGTCGGCTCTCTGTTGAGGTTCTTCATAGTTTCCTTTGTTGCGTAGAAGATCTTCAGTTTAATGCAACCCCACGTATTGATCCTCTTTTTAACTTCTTGTGCCTTTGGGGTCTTGTTGAGGAAGTTTTTGCCTGTGCCTATGTGTTGAAGAGTTGGACCTATGCCCTCTTCAAGTAGTTGCAAGGTCTGTGGTCTAATTTCCAGGTCTTTGATCCATCTTGAATTGACTCTTGTACAGGATGAGATAATGGAGTTTATTTCTATTATTCTGCATGTGGTTAACCAGTTTTGCCAACATCATTTGTTGAAGAGGTGATCTTTTTTCCAGTGTATGTTTTTGGACCTTTTGTCAAAAATCAATTGGCTGTAAGTGTGTGGATTTATTTCTGAGTCTTCTATTCTGCTCCATTGGTCTATGTGTCTGCTTTTGTGCCAATACCATGCTGTTTTTATTACTATGACTCTGTAGTATAGTTTGAAGTCAGGTATTGTGATGCCTCCTGCATGGTTCTTGTTGCTGGGAACTACTTTGGCTATTTTGGTTTTTTTGTTGTTCCAAATGAATTTAAGGATTGATTTTTCTTTGTCTGTGAAGAATGACCTTGGTAATTTAATGGGTATTGCATTGAATTTGTAGATCACATTTGGAAAAATGGCCATTTTGATGATATTTATTCTGCCTATCCAAGAGCATGGGAAATCTTTCCATCTTCTATGATATCGTCTTCAATTTCTTTTTTCAATGTTTTAAAATTTTCCTTGTAGAGGTCTTTTACCTCCTTGGTTAGGTTTATTCCTAAGTACTTTATTGTTTGGGGGGATATCATGAGTGGAAATGTTTTCTGGACTTCTTTTTCAGTGGGTTTATGTTTGGCATATAGAAAAGTTTCTGTTTTTTTAAGATTAATTTTGTATCCATACACTTTGCTGAATTTGTTGATCAGTGTTATAAGCCTTTTTGTTGAGTTTGTTGGGTCTTCTAAGTATAATATCATGTCATCTGCAAATAGAGATAGTTTCAATTCTTCTTTTCCTATTTGCACTCCTTTGATTTCCTTCTCTTGCCTTATTGCTCTGGCTAGAGTCTCTGGTACTATATTGAAAAGGAGTGGTGATGGTGGACATCCTTGTCTTGTTCCTGTTTTTAAAGGGAACTCTCATAGTTTTTCCCATTCAACATGATATTGGCTGTGGGCCTGTTGTGTATTGCCTTTATGATGTTGAGGTATGTTCCTTCTATTCCGATTCTCTGCAGTGTTTTTATCATGAATGGGTATTAGATTTTGTCAAATGCCTTTTCAGCATCTATTGAAATGATCATGTGATTTTTGTCTTTAGTTCTCTTTATGTGGTAAGTTACATGGATTGTTTTTCGTATGTTGAACCAGCCTTGCATTCCTGGGATGAACCTGACTTGGTCATGGTGTATGATTTTCTTGATGTGGTTTTGAATGTGTGTTGCTAGTATTTTATTTAGAAGTTTTGTGTCTAAGTTCATCAATGATACAGGCTGTAGTTTTCTTTTCTTGAGCTGTCTTTATTTGGTTTTGGTATTAATATGATGTTGGCTTAATAGAATGTATTTGGGAGAGTCCTGTTTCTTTCTATTTCATGGACTAGATTGAGGAGTATTGGGATTAGTTCTTCTATAAAGGTTTTAAAAAATTCACCTGGGAAACCATCTGGACCTGGGCTTTTCTTTGATGGTAGGCTCTTTATTGCTGCTTCAATCTCTTTGATTGCTATTGGTTGATTTAAATTTTCTATGTCTTCTTGATTCAACTTAGGAAGGTTGTACATGTCTAGAAATTTGTCAATTTTTTCTAGGTTTTCCATTTTGTTGGAGTATAGTTTTTCAAAGTAGTTTCTGATAATCATTTGGATTTCTGTGCTGTTGGTGGTAATGTCACCTTTTTCATCTCTTATTTTAGCAATTTGGGTTGATTCAATCTTTTTTTTTTTTTTTCATTACC
>PVJS01054483.1:0-12945 GCA_004027185.1 Glis glis | reverse complement strand
CCTAGAAGCAGGAGTTCTGGTCAGATTCACCCTAGGTATGACCCTTTGCTTCCTAGGTATATTCATATACCTCCTTCCCTGGGACAAGATGATTATGCCAGGGATCTCTGTTATCCTAATAGCACCACAATATTTTACTCCCAAGCAGTGGCTGTGATCATACAACATTTCCAAACCTAAGGAGACCACTCAAGTGACATGACATATCTTTCAACTACTACCAACTGCAAAAAAGATTTAACACAAAATAAAGATAATGGTAACTGCTCGGTCCACCTCACAAAGTTGTAAAGATCACCTGAGGTGGTAGAAAAACACACACATGCACACACAAAATACTTAAATCCTAAAGCGCGCCTCAGATATAAAACCCTTATTGTAGAGCAAGAGTTGACAAACTTTCTTTGTGGAGCAGATAACAAATATTTTAGATTTTGTGGGCCAGGAGGCAAGATTAAAAGTAGTACATAGATACTTATATAACAAGAAAGACAATTAATTTCCATAATTTTAAAGCGTCTGTGTCTGTTTTTATTTGAATCAAATATTTACATATTCAGAGCAGGAAGAAAACACTTGTCAGCAAATCCATGCATAACACTAGACACTTGTTATAGTATGGTATGGAAAAAAATTTTCTCATGCCAGCCAACGTTTTTATTGGTGCATATTAATTATACAGAAAAGTGGATTTCATTGCAGCATATCTGTACATGCATATAACATTATTTGATCAATATCACTCCCCCATATCTCTCCTTACCCTCCTCTCCTCCCTCCCCTGGGGCCCTTCCTCTACCCAAATGGTTTCCCTTCTACTTTCATGACATCCTTTTTCCCCCTCTCTTTTCCTTGTAGTTTCCATATATGAGAGAAAACATAAGATGCTAATTTTCCTGAGTCTGGCTTATTTCGCTTACCATGATGCTCTCCAGTTCCATCCATCCATTTTCCTGCAAATGACATGATTTCATTCTTCTTCATGGCTGAACAAATCTCCATTGTACATATACACCATGATTTCTTTATTCATTCATTGGATGGAACCTAGGCTGGTTCCATCATTTGGCTATTATGAATTGTGCTGCTATAAACATGGATGTGAAGCTGGGTATGGTGGCACATGCCTATAATCCCAGTACTTGGGAGGCTGAGACAGAAGGATCACAGGTTCAAGGATAGCCTCAGCAACTCAGTGAGGCCCTCAGCAACTTAGTGAGACCCTGTTTCAAAAAATAAAGAATAAAATAGGGCTGGGGGTGCAGCTCAGATGTGGAGTGCCTCTGAGTTCAATCCGCAGTACCACAAATAAATAAATAAATAAATGGAAATAAAAGGGCTGGGGTTAGAGGTGGAATGCCCCTGGGTTCAATCCCCAGCAACACACACACACACACACACACACACACACACACAAACATGGATGTGACTATATCTTTGAAATATGCTAACTTTAATTCCTTTGGTGGATAATTTCCACATTTAAAAAAATAAACCCAAACTATAATAATAATTGGGTACAATTTTTTGTAACATGGGTCAGCTCATGGAAAGAATGAATTGGGGGGGGCTAACATTTTCCTTTCACATTTGGTGTTGAAGTTAGTGTTTTCCACCATGAAAATTGATTGCAAATGCTCATCTGTTAATGCTACTGCAATAAGATCTCATGTATTTCTTCTTTGGAAAAGACCTTCATTCAGAAAGGTGATCCATGTGGCACCCACAGCTCTCAGTTACAGCCATGTCACTGTCATTTCCAGCACACGCAGCAGCATGCAAAGTGACAGAGCAACACCTCGGCCTCTGTTGCAACTGCTTCGCTCTGCTATTGTCACCCAGAAGCAGTCATAAACAACATGCAAACAAACAGGAGTGGTTACGTTCCAATAAAACTTTATAGGGACACCGATATTTGAATTTCATATAATTTTCACTTGTCACGAAATATTACTCTTTCAGTTTTTAAAAAAATGTTAAAATATAAGCCAGGCCTGGTGGCTCCCAGTATTGGGAGGCTGGGACAGAAGGATCACAGGTTTGAGGCTAGCCTCACCAACTTAGTGAGACCCTCCACAGCTTAGTGAGACCCTGTTTCAAATAAAAAAAAATAGGGTTGGGGGTATAACTCAGAGGTAGAATGACCCTGGTTTCGATCCCCAGTATCAAACAAACACCACCACCAACAACAACAAAAATGTCAAAATTAAAAAGGCATTCTCAGCTCACTGCAGACCATACAAAAACAAGCTTTGGTCCTAGGAGAGCAGTCTGCCAATTCCTGTTATAAAGATTCTTTAATGGGGGGAGAATAATAATCCTCACCTACTTAACAGATAATTTCTTCGTCTTAGTTTCTATTAACAGCTTCCAGTAATTTATAAAATGCTGTTTTATGAATATGATATATGTGCTTTACTCCTAAATTGAGTTGTGTGTGTTGTACATTACTTTTCATGAGCAGCACAGGAAAGAGCCTGAATGTGGGCAGGCTTGCTTCATCTCTTCAACTGTATCTCCCAACATCCAAAGCAACGTTTGCTGTAGAATGGTTTATTCAAACTGAACTCTTAAAAGCTTTCATTCAGGACCTTATCAAACTGTATCTGTTTTTCTGGGCCTAGCGCCAACCCTCGATCCTCTGGGAAGCCTGCTCAGCCGTGCCAGTGCACTGTGACGTCAGCCTCTGCTTTCCCCTTGAGCCCGTAATCCACCACTTAACCAATTCTCAAGTTAGTTTTGACTCTTTAACTACAAAACTAAAACCACTCCAAGAAAGGACCTTACATTATCCTATTTCTCTTTCCCTTGGAAACTAAAGAACTCCCACAGCAGGCCCGCCCCAGCTGTGGGCTCTCTGATGGACAGGCCTGGCTACCTACTCTCAGGCTCTCTGTCAGGGACACTGTTCACCCAGCTCTCTCACCCTCAGCCTCTTCCAAGGCCCAGCTGCACAGAACCAACAGTGACACCGTCCGTGTGGGCACCGAAACTCTAGAACTCTAAAGAGCAGAACTGGACGTGGTGGCGCACACCTGTAATACCAGTACTTGGGAGGCTGAGACTGAGACAGAAGGATCACAGATTCGAGGACAGCCTCAGCAATGCAGCAAGACTCTCAGCAACCTTGTGAAATCCTGTTTCAAAACAACAACCAAAAAAAATTAAATTAAAAATAGGGCTGGGGGTGTAGCTCAGAGGTAGAATACCCCTGGGTTTGATCCCCAAGATCACACACACACACACACACACACACACACACACACACACACACACATACACACACACATACAAAGAGCAGGCCTGATGCCCAGCACTTGAGCCATGGCAGGACACCAGTAATTGGTACCTGCTCAAACTGACAAGTTAGAAAAAATAGCTCATTACTGAAAGATTTTTTCAAGCACAGTTTTAGGGAATCTTAACCAAATTCATTCCTTAACTTGTACTCTCTTTAAATATATGAATTTTAAAGTAAGGGGGAAGGCCAGGGCCTCCCATTCCACTCGGGTCTCCTCCATTGGCATTTTCTTCCTTGGAAGATATTGCAGGATTTAGTATAAACACTTGAAAATCGAAAGCTTGATCCCTGATCCCCACGGCAATAACCAGTCTTTTGATGCTTGCCAAAAGCGGGGTTTAAAGCACAAGACCAATATGTTTTCTTTCTGGATGACTTGTGGTGAGAGATTAATAAAACACTCCAAGATGTGGTAAGAATAGGCGCTATCACCACACCTTGGGTGGGGGAAGTCACTTGGGCCAGGTGCCCTGTCTCGCCACACCCCCGAGGTGTGGCGGAATACCAGAGTACCACACCTACTGATGTGATGGCTCAGGAAAAAAAAAAAAAAAAAACCCAAACACTTCCAAAGGCAAAGAAGAAATCAATGCTGATGCCTCAGGAAGTGATACTAGACAATGATGTGATACCTGCAGGATTCACACTGCAAGTGAAAAAATAAATTAAAATAAATGAAAAGATCTCTTCTTTGAAGGTATGGGGCTTAGCTGCCAGGATTACCTGTGGCTCCCACAGCCTTGTTTTATTGGTGTTTGGGAACTACCATCTTCCCTGTATAGAGGACATTTCCTAAATTACTGGATCCTCCAAGCACTATAAGGATTTGGAGACCCGGCTGAAAACTTAATTAGCATTATGCAAACTGTGGGCTTCTGGTATTTCTAGTAAGCCTAGGCAGCTGCCAAACATTCCTGCCAAGTTTCCTGGAGCCTGGAAAGGCCTGCGAATGCTAATCCAAGAAAACTGCCTGGGACGGTAACAAATAACAATTCTCTCAAAGAATGAAAGGGAAATGCTTCAAGACTGGGAGGTGGACTTCCTTCTGTGCAGGAACAACTAGGGCCTAAGGATGTCAACTTTAGAAAAAAGCTCTAGGTGGGGCCAGACAGGGTTTAGAGTAGTCTGCAAGACCACAAAGACACTTGACAGGGGAGTTGCCCTTTTAGGTACAAGGAAACAAAGGCAAATCTACATCTACAATAGGTTCCACCTCCTCCTGGCCAGAGCAAACAGCGAAAAAGCTCAGAAAAATCAATCCTGGTAGTCTGTCTTCCTCAGTAAAGTTGGAGGATATCAATGTTTCCATACATAATTATACTGGAAAAAAATCATTACCTTCCCTTCACAAATGTTTGATTTTACTTACAATTCTTTAAAAATGACTTAGTGAGACTCTTAACAACCTAGAAAGACCCTGTTTCCAAACAAAGGGCCCTTGAATCCGGGTGTGGTGGCGCACACCTGTAATCCCAGTACTTGGGAACCAAGACAGGAGAATTGAAGGTTCCAGGGCAGTCTCAGCAATTTAGTGAGACCCTGATTCAAAATAAAATATAAAATAGGGCTGGGAGTGTGGCTCAGAGGTAGAACACCCCTGGGTTCAATCCCCAGTACCAAAGAAAGAAAGAAAAGAAAAGAAAATGGCATCTGAATACTTTTCCTTTTTGTTTTACTTAGAAGACGAATGAGCTTATTATAAAAAATCTATTTTCTCAAAAAAAGAATTTCAAGGATCATACATAACTGGTATTTTAGAAACAATTTTTAGAAAGAAATGAAAAACAAAGCAAGTTTATTGAACATTCTATGTGTCAGGTTCTGTGTTCTAGTGTTTTACATTCATTACCTCATTTTGTTCAAGAAAGAAAGATTTTTCTGTTAATTTTAAAATGATTCAAATCAAAGAAGTTATTAAACTTCAGAAGACTGAAGGGTAAATAAATAATTGAAAGTTTACCACAAGGAAAGGCCCTTCACTCAGGTGTGGCTGCGTGGAGGAAATGCCCCCTCTGGAGTCACATGTAGCTAGATGCCAGCCCTGGCAGGGGCTCAATCCATTCCTCAATCAACAATTATGCAGATTGTCTGCATCCACCACCACCCATGTGTCACCACTAATGAGTCTCTCATCAGAAGCAAAATGGAAGTTCAGTCAAAAGCCGATTCCTTGACTTTATTCTCCACCTAATGTGTATTGTCCACTGTTTATCATCGCTTCTTTCACTCATTTTTAGCCATTATTTATTGAGTGTTTATTATGTGCCAGGTATTGGGCTACATAACCTGCATCGAAAGCACCATCCCTGCCCCTAGAAGTCTGCTGTTGATTCTCCCTGGGATGCAGGAGGATGCTAGCCAGAGCTGCCGGGTGGTGCCCAGGGAACCAATTCAGGCAAGAAGTGTTCAGTTCAACATACGGAACCTCTCTATTCCCTCTATTCTAGAATAGAACCTCTCTATTCTAACATGGTATCTCTCTATTCCCACACATGAACTGGAAGATTCTGGAGAATCAGACAGAAGGCAGGCAGAAGAGTCTTTGACATAGAAGAAAAATTCGGCTAGTGATCAGAAATGGAAGAAAACAAATGAGAGTGGATGCTCATGTTTGGGGGGTGGAGGAGGACACGAAGGTCTTGCTGAGTGCAGGGAACATGGCGCTCAGGTACTTTTATTGGGGCACAGATTCTTCCATGAGCAAGAGGGCACAGACTTCCATGAGCATCTCAGTGATGCTGCTGATGGCATTCAGGCAGCTCAGAGATTTAGAGGAGAGGGGACAGAGAAACAAAAAACCATACGGATAAGAAGTGCGGCATGTAATTGAATGACTATGGATTCCAGAATCGGACCAGAGTTTTAATCCTGGCACCCCTGTTTCCTTGCACAAGTAACTTCAGCACCTTGAGCCTCAGTGTTTTCATCTGTGTAGTAGGAGTTATGCTTTTGTTGTGAAGATTAGATGAAACAATGTATATAAAGTCCCTGGGACATTCCAGACATCCAACAAGCAATAGCTACTTCCATTATTCTTAAGGGTGGTAGGATAAGTACTACAGTTGAAGAAAGTACCGGAAAAGATATCTTTAAGTCTTCCTTGGAGAAGTTCTTGGGAGGTTTTACTAGTGTTTGGCCTTGAAGGATTGGTAGGAGTTCCTGAGTGACCACAGAAGCAAGGTAGAAGAAAGCCCATGATTGAAACGTGTCTAATGTCTACGTGTGGCTAAAGCTCAGATGATAGCTCATGAGAAGGAGGGAGGGAGGAGGCTGTAGGCACAGCAAAGGGCCAGGCCTTGGGAAGATGCAGGTCACAAACAGAAGCCCCATCTTCCTTGATCAGAAGATGGTGGGAGTTTTAAACTGAATCCCACCAGGAAGGGTAATGAGAGCTAACATGTATGCGGCCAGCACTTAATGAGAGTTTCCTATGTGCTAGACTCTTTTCTAAGCACTTTATACATATCAGCTCACTTAATCCTGATATAATCCTTTGAACTAAGTACTAACTAAGCAAAGTGAGGCACAGAGAGGTGAATGAATGTTACCAAAGGTATATCCTGCCAAAAGGCCTCAGATGTGTATGTAGGTGGATAAGACCAAGAGGCAGGAAGCTTGGAAAGAAGACAGATTAGAAAAGAGAAGGCATTAGAAGTGAGGTAGGAGAGAATATCCACATGGGAGGTGAAGGTGCCAGAATTGAGGCAGCAGGGAAGGAAAAGAAGAGGATACACTTACATGAAAAATCCAGAATTCTGGAAACCTAATGATCAGCTGAATTTGGAGACAACTTACTCCTTTGGGGAATAATTCTTTTGTGAATTTGGTTGGTCTGTTTTGCTCTTTGAAATATTTCTGTAGCCTTATCCTTTTCCAACAGGATGGTTTTACCAGATTGACAGCTTGTACTTTCACCAATATCCATTCAGTTGTCTCTGACCCCAAAATCAAGACGATTTAGGGTATAAGGACTTCAAAAAGACTCAACCTGGTGGTGTAGTTTTCACCTTGAAATGAAATATTTACTCTTCATCTAACAATAGACATGTTGTTTCTGTCTTCTAGGAGTTTCACTTTGATGTGTCAAAGGAAATGCCATGAACTCTAGGGGAGAGTCATCGCCACGTGAAGGCAGGATAAACAGCAGGTGCGGCCGGGGCTTTAGGAGAAGTGTCAGTCCTCCTGTTCCATTTTTAGGGATAAAAAGATGAATGTTTCAAATGCTTTGGTTTTCAGAAGTCTAAGACAGCTTTCAAAAGAGTCCATAAATAGAAGCTCAACACTTCAGAGTGAAGCAGCATCAGAGAAAGGTGCCTCTCAGTGTGCTGATGGTCATGATTAGGAAGCCGAAACCACCACGCTCTTCTTTGCATCACTTGGGAGAAGCAGGTGGGAGGCAGATGTACTGCCTGAACACCTGGGGAGGCTGAAAGCAGCTCTTTAGTTTGAACATTAAGCAATCACCTTCCCTTTTAGGATCTTGCAAATTAAATGGTGTCCTAGGCACAAGTAAACAGATGGCCTGGTACTAGCCAGGTGTAGGGGCTGGAGGTGACAATAATAATCCCTACATTGGTCTTGTTTCTGTTTCTTTCACACAGTGGTCTAATGAAATGACTGTGTGCATATTCTTGTTTTCATTAAAAAGCTAAGATGCCTGGGGCTTACAGATCTGTCTTACCTGAAGCAAGACAGAGGCAGAGGGAGACAGGTCTTCTGACCTTTAGCCTAGTGCTTCTGCTAGGGCACCATGATGAAGGCTGTTGTGATGGCTTTGATTCTTCTAGCAACAGGATCCTCTTTTACAAACAATAGAAAATTCTCACTCCTATGGGGTCCAGTCCCCTATTTAGGAATGGAAATGTTGTCTAGGATGTGTATCTCCTCTATTTTATTAAAGGATAAATAGCTGATCCAAACTGGGCTAGTTTGAGTTCTTCCCAGTCCTGCCCACCCTTCTCTCCTGGAAAAAGATGCATTCTTCCTGCTGAGATTGTGAAGCTGGTGGGCTGGGAGTCTTCACTCAAGGAGAAAGACTTTCAAAGAGATGGAGCCAGTTATGAATCATATTTGAGTCTCTGCAGCCATATCAGAAATTAGTCCTATCCTTGGACTCTTCAGTTAGATTAACTAATAAATGATTGTGTTGCTTTAGCTCATTTGAATGTTTTGCTTTGTTTTTTGGTTTGATCACTTTCAACCAAAAGTGCAGACCAACAGATACCTGATAAAAGTAACAAATGTCAACATAAATGGCTCAGACAAGACCTCCTGAACATACTAACTGGTGCCCCACTCCCATTTTCCACTCCCAGTCTCACACTCAATGAGGGTTCACCTATGCTATGAGCAGCCTATACGTGGGTTATTTCTGGGAACTCTTGATGATCTTTTCTATAACCAGATGGGTTTCTTCCATAATCTGTATTGAATTCTCAAAAAGAATGACTCAGATCAAGTGCCTGGGATGTGTGTTCCTGGGAGTCCTTTAGCTCTGGGAAGTAGAAGGGAAGTGTAGGCTGCGACTAAGGCAGCTATGGCCAGCAATATTCACAGAATCAGGGGAAGAGTTCATCTTACTCTTCTGTACTCTTTCTGGTAGTTTTTAGGACACCAAATCAATGAAGTAGGATCCTCACAAGACCTTTATAGGCCAGGAAGGCTCATGAGGAGAGGACTCACCTATTGTAGTCTTCAGTCCAGAACTCTTGTCCACACTATTGACATTAAGACTCGCCTAGAAAATGCTGTGACTAACTCTGAGCCCCTTCGTGTCTCTCCCAAAGCTAAACAGAGACAGCGATGAGATGCAAATGTGTTTTGCTTTTCCTATTTCTGCCAAATATCCAGGGTTTAAAAAAAATGCCTTATGTAAATACAATAACAGAACCTAATATACACATAATGAAGATTGAAAGAAAACCCTACCCTGCTTCACTATTACAACTTACAAATGGCTTCTTTGGCAATGAGAAGTTCTTTTCTTTTTTTTTTTTTTTTTTTTTTTGCGGTACCGGGGATTGAACGCAGGGGCGTTCTACCTCCGCGCTACGCCCCCGGCGGCCCTATTTTTTATACTTTATTTTGAAACCGGGTGTCATGAAGTTGCGGAGGGCCTCACTAAGGAGAGAGAGAGAGAGAGAGAGAGAGAGAGAGACAGAGAGAGAGAGCGAGCTGAGTCTGGCCGTGAACCTGGATCCTCCGGTCTCTGCCTCCCAAAGTACTGGGATTACAAGCGTGCACCACCACGCCCGGCTGCAATGAGAAGTTCTAAGAAACTGTAGTTATTTTGAGATTCAAATTCCAGCCCCTCCCCCCGAAACACACAAAAAAAAGAAAAGAAGGATCTTTGATATTTTTAAATAATGGCATACATGAGGCTTGAGCCCTTTCAAAGAAAAGCAAACGCTGACTCGTTACTTCAACGAGAACATGAACACCACAACAATGGTCTCGCTACCGGTGGGTGCGCATTCTGACTTGCATGGTCTGGCCTCCGGAGCACTGCTGACATATTGTTATTTGTTTTACTCAGGATTAGCAGCAAATTTCTGTGGGTGTTCTACGTCACTGGTTTAGGAAGCACTGAAAAACTGTACCCTCCTGGTTGATATTTCTGGAAAGAACTCTAAATTATTAGAGGAAGGGGGTGGGGTAGCCAGGAAAGAAGTGAATGAGTAAGATTCAAGAAAGCCCCACCAGGAAAGTCCCACATGGAAAACTGAATCAATGGCAAATGGATATTTTTTTTCATGAAGTAGCACTCAGCTCCATTTGATGGGGAAATAAAAGTTCCTATTGTCTCAGAGCGGGTGAAAAAAGCATGGATCTCATGTTAGTGTCTACTGATTTGTGGAACTAAGCTTTGGCCAACAACAGTGAGAGTTACAAAGCAGTAGAATTTCCCTATCAATAAAATACAGATTTGTATATAATCAGAGGGAAGGGCTAGCAAAGTTTAGTCTGGAAACATTCGGTATGAAACTTAAGATTTTTCAGATATTCCGAAGAAGTATAACAGTCACGGAAATAATGTCTAGCCCACATTAAAAAAAAAAAAAACTAACACTGCAATTTTTAAAAAATGGGCAAAAGATGTGCAAATACACTTGGCAATAGAAGAAACAGAAGTGCCAAGACTCAAACAAAACACAACAAAACCCTGACTTCTTTTATAATCAAAGAGATGCAATATAAAATAATAAGCATTTATTTTTATCTGTTATAGGAACAAAAGATTTTTAGGTGATAATTTCATCTATGCCAGATGTGAGGAGGGACATACTTGTATACCAACTCAATAAATACTACTATTTTAAAAAGTAACATCAATATGTATTTAAAGTATACACTTTGACCCTTGCCAGCCTACTTCTAGAAATTTAAGGAAAACTGTGAGAGGCATACAAATATTTGCATTCATAGTAGCAGTGTTTTGAATATTAAAAATGAGAAATAACTCAAATGGCTAATAATAGAAGGGTTAGATTAATTAAATTTTATTTATAAAACTAAATATTATAAAAATATATAAAATAATGTTTCCAAAAATATTGTCATGAGAAAATGCTTGATGTAATATTAAGAAGAGAAATCAGATTTCAAGTATTTAAGATATGATGCCATATATCATTCATATAAAAGATAGACATGCATGTACATATTATATATAGTACATTCTATAAATATAGTAAGAATATATACATAGAAATGACATGGGAGAAAAGAAATTGCTCATGGTAGTAATCATTGGGTGATGAAGCTATACATTATTTTGAGTTATGTATATAGCTTTTAATTTTCCACAATTTGTAATATTTGAGATATGGGGAAACCTTTTTCAAAAGCACACTTTAGAAGTCCTAAAAAAATATTTCTAAGGTAGCCAAATAGCCAGACAGCCAAATACAATTGGGCAAAGACTCTTCTCTTTAATGTGTGATTGCATTTATTTTTTAAAAAGCATGATAGAGCAGTATGAAATAGTAAAAAGTGTACTGGACCTACAAATATATTATATGCCATAGAAAATGTCTGTTATGTGCTATGTGTTTGTGTTCATGTATACAATAAACCCATATCATACATATCCCAAAAAGATTTTGGACTTTTAATAGTACCACATGTGAGAAGCAAGCAAGTTACATATATAGTAAAGGAAACTTAGAAACCATTTGGGACTAGAGGAAAGTAAAAGTTCATAGTACCAGAAATATGGAAGATGTTTGTTTGAGCACTATATTTAACTCTGAGCTTCTTAGAAGTCAAGCCAAATGAGGAAACATAACAAGTTACATAGTTCTATTTATCTGATGAAAGGAAACATACAAGTTTATCTGGAAAGGCAAACTTCTTCCTACCAACTTCTAGTAGAAATTTTCTACATATGTTTTTATAAGAAATATTGCATAGCAAAATAGACATTGATCTTCGATAGAAGTGAAGGACATCAAATTAAAACAAAGTTTGGTGAATATTTCTCCAAATAGTCAAGCTAACACAGTCTTGGTGTGTTGCTTTCTGATGAGCTGGCTTGATGAAGGAATAAAATTTAAAGAATTTGGAAAGGATTCAAACTGGCTGCAAACTGCCACTGGCTGAATTTGGCACACAGGGTGTTTTAATAAAATTTAAAATTCATTATCAAGTCAAAACATCACATTTTACATAAACATCCATTTCACTTAAAAGACTGTAATCTTTGGCAAGTTGAAATCAGTTTGTTCACAGCCGTTGGTCAGCCTTGGGCAGCACTGACTCCTGACACGCGTCAATTGTGCACCATGGTCTCCGTCAGGAGGCTTCCTGCAATGATCATATTGTACTGGCCCCTGGAGATTTTTGCGCATGTGAACTCAGAACTAGAACAAAGAGCAGATTCCCTAACTTTTGGATTAAACCTTATGAATGTAAATTGCTTCATTTTGACTAAATCTAGACAGCACTGGATTTAACATTGAGCCCTCAGATGGTACATTAAAAGGCCACATAATTGATTCCATGAATCAGAAAAAGTTTGTGAAATAGCATACTTGGAGCTGTGATCTGATACAGTTGGGCACCAATGAAATGTTCATCTTAAAGAAATCATGGGTTTAAGTCTGAGGGACTATTTCCTACTTCCTCTGAAGACCAAGGTGGCTGGCAGACATCAAGCCATCACTGCCTCCCATTTTCCATGACTCCTGTTCTTCCTTTCCCCTGCCTCTCTATTCTGACCATTCCCAGCACCATCATGAGGCATTTGTCTGAGTTTTCCCAGTAGCGATAATAACCTTACACTAACCCATATGCACTCTCACAAGTCCCCCCCAATATTGTGACTCATGCTCTAAATGTGTGCAAAGACAGACAGGAATTCAGAGTTCAACTGGTAGAGAAATGAGAGGTGGTAGCTACTTTGTACAAAGATGGAATGATTAAAAACAGCCTTTCTGGCCGGGCGTGGTGGCGCACGCTTGTAATCCCAGTACTTTGGGAGGTGGAGACCGGAGGATCCGGGTTCGCGGCCAGTCTCAGCTTTCTCTCTCTCTCTCTCTCTCTCTCTCTCTCTCTACCTAGTGAGGCTCTCCGCAACTTCATGAGACCCGGTTTCAAAATAAAGTATAAAAAAATAGGGCCGGGGTGTAGCGCGGAGGTAGAAC
>PVJS01054482.1:0-12945 GCA_004027185.1 Glis glis | reverse complement strand
TTTTCTTTCCTTGAGGTATCTTTATTCGTCTTTGGTATTAATGTGATGTTGGCCTCGTAAAAAGAGTTTGGAAGAATTCCATCTCTTTCAATTTCACGGAATAGCTTGTGAAGTATTGGTTTTAGTTCATCTGTGAAAGTTTTGTAAAATTCGGCTGGAAAACCATCTGGACCTGGGCTTTTCTTTGAGGGAAGACTTTATTTTGAAACAGGGTCTCACTAAGTTGCGGAGGGCCTCACTAAGTAGCTGAGGCTGGCCGCGAATCCAGATCCTCCAGTCTCAGCCTCCCAAGTACTGGGGTTACAAGTGTGCGCCACCACGCCCGGCTAAGTTCCCCCACTTTTTGTGTATCATGTTTTATGAAGTGCTGAATTATATACTATTTCCGTGTGTGTGTGTGCTTGTCATCTTAGTCTCCGGAGTGTTATAAGCTTCTGCTTTCTCTTAGAAGATCAAAGGGCCTAACTTGGCCTCTACAGAGGATGATATTCTAAGACCTTTGCATCTGGAAAGCCTGCAAATTTGGGGGTTGCAGAATCAATGTAAAAACTACTCAAGCATGGTTATTATCAATATTGTAATTCCTAAAATTTAAAGATCATGAAAATAAACTTTCATTAAATCGCTTTGTAAACTAGCTAAAGATAATGTGCCAGGACCTAGGCTAGGTGCCAGTAAAATAAACATGATCCTCTCTCAAAGGATCCATATTCTGCTTGAGAAAACATATAGGTAAGCAAATGGTTGAGTATGCAATGTGTCATATGGTATAGAGAGGTACACAGTGTGTACAAATATGCATGGTATAATGGAGACATAAAAGGGACAGTAATTAGTAAGGAGATAGGAGAATGAGGAGAAGGTAGAACTAAAGTTGGATCTTTAAGGGTAGTATGATTTCGATGTTGAGTGTCCCCTAAAGGTTTTGTTTTATGGTGTTATTGTTATTTGTTTGTTGGGGGGTTGTTTGGTTTTTGTTTGGTATTGGGGGTTAATTTAAACCCAAGGGCATTCTACCTCTGAGCTATACCAGCCCTTTTATTTTTTATTTTGAAACAGGGTGTCACTAAGTTGCTGAGAGCCTCACTAAATTGCTGAAGCTGGCCTCAAACTTGTGAGCCTCCTTTCTCAGCCTCCCAAATACTGGGATTACAGGTGTGCGCCACTGTCCACATGTTAAAGGCTTAGTCTTCAGGCTTTCAATATTAAGAGGTGGTGGAACCTTTGGGAGGGAAGGCT
The DNA here is from genome assembly GCA_004027185.1 of Glis glis. Lineage (NCBI taxonomy): Eukaryota > Metazoa > Chordata > Mammalia > Rodentia > Gliridae > Glis > Glis glis. Next base: position 11,706 of record PVJS01054482.1, on the reverse strand, counting down.
TAGTGGGAGTCCTTGGATCACTGGAGATGTGTCCCCAAGGAGGATTGTGAGACCCTAGTATCCTTCTGTTCCAGTAAGAGACATGCTTCTGCCATGATGTGCCACCATCCACCACCCTTACCAGAGGTCAACCCAATAGGGACACCCCCCTTTGCCCAATATTGAACTTTGAGACCCAAAACTGTGAGTTAAATAAACCTTTTCTCTTCATAAATTAGCTGCCTCAGATATTTTGTTGTAGTAACACAAAGCTGGTCAATATACTGTGTAAATAATATTTTATCAAACATAGGTAAGAGGACATTCCATTTAAGCTTTCTTAAATCAAAACAAGAATTCCTTAAAACTGGAAATAGCCTTGTACTTGTGAGCAAAACAATAGAGAAAAAAGACTGTGTTTAATACATCCTCTATTTTAAAATATCTATAATACTCTATTATTCTCTCAATCTCTATATACATTTACTTCCTAAGTAAAAACTACCGGTATCTCGGATCTCTTTTCCTCTTTTTCCTTCTGCTCTATATATTCTTTCCCATTTTATCAGTTGCTTATTTTCTCTGGATCCCTTCTTGATGATTATTCTTCAATTTCCTCAAGACATCTTTCTCCTTTTCTAACCATGTAACCACTATCTCAGCAACAAACTGTCTGATTGGAAACAACTTGATTTCCTGAGCACTTTTGACTGGTTGTCAGAGGAAATCAATTTAGTTTAGGGATATTTTTTATTATTTAGGCATTAATGCTACTCTTTTTTTTCTTTTCTCCATTAGAAGGGTCATAGAGAGGACCCAGTTTTTAGCTAAATATATTGTGACTTAGAAAATATATATGTGACTTAGAAAACTTAGAAAGAAGGCACAAAAATCCCATCTAAGGCAAATTTTCACTGAGAAAAAATAAGACTTTATGGGATAGCCTAGTTTAAACTTTGTTTTTATTTTGCAAATATATTCAAAAGTCACTTGATTTTCCATTGAAACTTTCTAGCTAATCCTCTTGTTGAGTCCCTTTGGTGCTTAAGCAAATGGTTAGAACTAATTGTTCCTTACCTTGGGGAAAACATTTGTCGTGGATGAATTAACTAGATCAACAAAGCAGCTACCTTCTTTCTTATCTTGGACTCCTACTATCTTTAATCCCCACAAGGTACTGAACCTGGACCCCAGGAAAGCTGCATGTTTTTAGCATCTGTCCCCAAAACATCCTCTGAAAAGTACTTTATTTGATTTGGAAATAATGTGTTTGTTAAATTTGTTTTAATAATAGTCATTATCTCTTAATTTAAATATCATATATGTGTGGATACATATATGCACATGTATGTATGCCATGTAATTATACATCTTATCATTGTATGATACATATGAGCGTGTACATGTACACACACGTAGACACAAAAAATTAGGTTAAATTAGAAAAATAACACATATGAGCTCATGAGGAAATTAAAAGAATAATCTTCCTTGACCTTACTTTTATTTAATAGATATAGTAATTGTTACTCAAAGTCATGTAAGCTAGTTAATGGCAGAATTGGCTTGAACTGGTAACAATAACCCCTTCATTTCTACTCAATGCATTATCCACATGAGAAGTTTCATAATTAACTTGTGGGGTAAACAGGATGGTTTTTATTATCACTGTGTTGCAGACAGAACATCAGAAGTATGTGCTCTGGAGCTATGAGACCGCATCTGTAAAGCAGGAGTGATTAAGTGAGAAAATGCTTGTAAAGTACTTACTACAGTGCCTGGTATAGGATAAATTACCAGTAAATGTTAGTTTTTGTTGTTGTCATCATAATTTGGGTTGTTAATAACATGAAATATAACTACTATACAGATAGCTGCTAAAGAATTATTTATGAGCAAACCATTTCATCCAGCATCTTGTAGACCAGTGATTCCTGCTTTGGATCAATAAATCTTAGCATACCATAAGTGTGGTTAAGGAGGCTTGTAAATGCCCAGAAATGTTCAGTAAAATCTTTGGGTATATATGAAAATGTTTTGTTCTGTGGTGAGAAGTGACCATTTTCATCAAATTTCAAGGTTTACCCATGTTACAACATATATTGGTACTTTATTCTTTTTATTGCTGAATAATATACTACTGTCTGAATTACTATCCTTTGTTTCTTCATTCATCAGGTGCTGAACATTTGGGTTGTTTCCACTCCTCGGTTATCATAAGCAATGCTGTTATGAGCACTTCTGTACAAGTATTTCTGTGAACACTTGTTTTGCAATTCTCTCGGGTATGTATCTATGAGAATTGCTGGGACAGATGATAACTCTATATTTAACTTTCTGAGAAATTGCCAAACTATTCCAAAGATGCTACAATGTTTTACATTCCCACCAGCATCCTGTGAGGCTTTCAGTTTGTCTATATCCTCAGGAAAGCTTCATATTTGCTTTTGTTTTAAATTACAGCCATCCTGATGAGTGTGAAGTGGTGCTTCACTGTGTATGAATTTCTCTAATGACTAATCATGTTGATTTTTAAAAATTTTTTATCGAATTACTTGTCCTTTTATTATTTAGTAGTAGGAGTTCCCTATATATCCTGGAAACCTAGACCCTTACCAGATAAATGATTTGAAAATATTCCTCCCATCTCTGGCTCATCTTTTCACTTTCTTGATGGTAATCTGTTCAAACAAAGTTTTGAATTCTATGAAGTCCAATTTACCTATTTTTTATTTGTGCTTTAGCTGTCATGCCTAAAATAATTGCCTAATCCAGAGTCAAAGATTTATACCTATATTTTTTCTAAGACTTCTATAATTTTAGCTCTTACACTTAGGTTCTTGATCTGTTTTGAGTTAAATTCGTGTATATGGTCCAAGGTCTAGACCAAGTAGAATTTTAATGCAATACCTTTGGTATAATTGAAGCAGATACCCAAGTTATATTTATATCATCATATTTAAGATTTCTTCTAATTCAAGGTCTAGTATAATCTCTTGGTTTTAAATGAAGGAAATGGAAAATATATATGGTCTCAAATTTCAAAAATAACCAAATTTTAATTCTAATAATTATTCTAAATGATAACCAGGAGATGTATATAGCAAAGCTACACTTGCATGTCATAACATTAGCATTTCATCCAATCTGAGGTGAGGGAAACACCTTTCAAATCTCATACTTTTGAACAACTCACAGAACAGTCACAGAAGAGTGAGAATAGCTTCAACATAATAGAAGTGAAAAGGAGCAATCTGTGAAGTATGAGACAACTAGAACTGGGTATTTTGATGACCATATTGTGTGAAGTGTATCATCACTGTCAAAGAAACTTAAACTCTGAACAAATGGTCTATTTACTGTTCAAAATCTGAAATTTTGTTTGTAGGAATGAATTTTTAATTCAAAAGGGAGACAGAAATTCATAAGATAAATTCCAGCTATGAATCTTTGCATAATTACTGAAAGCAATTTAAAAGGCAATTTCATGTTGTATTAACTGCAGCCAATGAAGTATTTCTTCCATTTAAATCTACTACTTCTATGACAGCCATTAAAATCAGTAATCAAAATATACTAAGCTTAGAATTTGACTTTCAAATTACTGTATCTAATAGTATCTAAACCAGAATTCTCAACAACAGTAAAGCAAATTCAAATATACCATATTCTCTGACATATTATGAATAATCTGGTGAAAGCAAAAAAGGATGCTTATGCTGTTAATAAAAATAAAGGTTAAAATTATTTAAGCTGGACGTGGCAGCGCATGCTTGTAATCCCAGTACTTTAGGAGGCAGAGACCAGAGGATCCAGGTTTGCGGCCAGCCTCAGCTCTCTCTCTCTCTCTCTCTCTCTCTGTCTCTCTCTCTCTCTCTACTTAGTGAGGCCCTCCGCAACTTTGTGAGACCTGGTTTCAAAATAAAGTATAAAAAAATAGGGCCGGGGGCATAGCGTGGAGGTAGAACGCCCCTGCGTTCAATCCCCGGTACCAAAAAAAAAAAAATTTTTAAAGTCCCCTTACCTTTGTATTATTATTTTAAATACCTGTTATGAAAATTATACTAATTTAATAAGTAATCTATTAATAACAAACAGTTTTAGGTATTTTGAGGGTATTCTTAAAATTGTTAACTCATTAAGGTGTGTCATCAAAAAGTTTGAGAATTGGTACCTTAGAGAATGTTGCACAGCCTGTGTTGTTTATTATCTGAAGGTGCTTTTTGGTACACAGTTATCCAATATAGTAGAAATATCCCAATACTAAGTGACCTAGATTCTAGTCCAATTTAAAAAGCTGTAAAGCCTCAAGCAAGTCAACTCATTTCTCTAGAACATGTTTGCCTAGCTGTTAAATAGAAAGGGTGCACTGACTGATCTGTAACGACCCCTCCCCAAGACCCTAAATTCTGGTTTTCAAAAGTTGTTCCTATGAGACTTTGAATTCACAGCTACATGTTATTTATTTTATTGTGACAATTCATCATAGAACACGTGGCTTTAACAACAAAAGACAAACAATAAAAACAAAAACTAATTTCGAGAAAATGAATTAAGATTTATATTAAATGCCGGATCTCAAGAATGAAAATCTGATTGATCATTTTGCAAGCACTAATTGCCTGACAAATATCAAGTGCAGTGTTTTTGCTTTGGGAGTGACACAGAGATTAATTCCTGACATTCCAAAGATCTCAATTACATGATACACAAAGCTTTGCAAGTAATGTCGACACTGACTAAAAGTTCATAGCATTGCTTAATTTTCATTTCACAATGAAAATATGCTTTTTTTAGTAGAATTACATCCTAATATACAAAGGGAAGGAAATAAAGCAACCTATTTAGATGACCCAAATGAAGATGCATTAGCGAGTGTTCTTATTTCTGGATTAAATGCAAAAGAAGTTTCATATATCATTTATACAAGATTTGTTCCAAAATTTTCTGTAACATATATATCACTTCCCAAATCAGCTTTTGTTACAAATGTGTTTCTCTTTTGGCTGTTCAATGTTTGTATTATTTTTACTGAGAGTAATAAAGTTAGCCAGGACTACAAAAATGTCACTCAATCATAAAGGACAATCTGTCTTATTTACCATAGTAAATCATAAGCATGCTCTAAAAGAAATATTCATTCTAAAATGTGTATGCACTGAGACGATTTTAAATAAACAATGTTTTTGTCACATGAGTAAATTATTCCTGCCATGGAGACTAAGCCTGAAGCCAGTTTTATCTAGCAAGAGCAGATGTGGATATGATAGAAATATACAATTAATATGATAAGCAATCGTTTCTTAAGGGAAAAAAGAAAGTAACTTCCTGATTCACTGGAAATCTTTGATTCACTCATCAATTTAACAGATACTATCATTGTATTGTATGTTGTTGTAGACTTTTGTATTTAGAAGTGAACAAGACAAAACTCTTATCTTCCAAGAGCCTCCATTACAGAGAAATAAAGTTATTAAGCAAATAAATAAGTAAATAACAGAATTCTTTTTTTTTTTTTTGCGGTACCAGGGATTGAACCCAGGGGTGTTCTACCTCCACGCTACACCCCCGGCCCTATTTTTTATACTTTGTTTTGAAACCGGATCTCACGAAGTTGCGGAGGGCCTCACTAAGTAGAGAGAGAGACAGAGAGAGAGAGAGCTGAGGCTGGCCGTGAACGTGGATCCTCCAGTCTCCGCCTCCCAAAGTACTGGGATTACAAGTGTGTGCCACCACGCTCGGCTTAATAACATAATTCTTGATGGCAGTAGATAATAAGAGAAAAGCTATAGTAAGTTTTTAGGAGTTGGAGTGACTATAATATACAGTAAAGCATTTTCAGTAAGATGGTAAAGGTAGGACTGTTAGGAGGTACTTGGAATATATTGACAAAGTTTGGAATTTCGAGGATATTTAGGAATTTCAGATGATTTCAATCTATGATCTTCCCATGTAATGAGCAAAACATTTTACTCATTACATGAATTACTCATTACATGGATTTTACTCATTACATGAATTAGAATAAAATAACAAACTCCGAGGCAAAGGCATCAGGTGGGTCAGCATTGTGAATCTTGAACAAGGGGGAGGTGTGAAGAGAGAAATTAAGGCAAATAACCAAAACTCTGGATAATATGAGGGAAGAATCAAAGGTAGAAGAAAGCCATTTTTTAAAGTAGGAAAGCATAGCTGGATGCCGTTAGTCTGGAAACATGAATGGGTTCTGCAGGAAGATGGAAGAATAGTAATTTCTTTATAGTCACTCAAAAATATTTTTAAATGCTTAATTGATCTAGATATACATAAAATCTAAGAAACATGGGCATGTAGAAGAATAAGCAGCATTTACTTGAAATGACCATATGAACCAAGTATCATCAAAGGACCAAGGAAATTAGTCAAGGAGGAAAAGATATGTCAGAGCATCCTGTGAAGTCAGAAGCATTCTGTGAAGAGGTGAAAGGTCTATGGGGGTAATGAAAGATTTGAGTGAAAAGTGAGCAATGAAAAGAATGCAGGTGTGCATGTATAGAAGGAAATCTAACCAAGCAACTTTTACAAACTCTTTAAGCTTAAACTCTTACCCATTTAGAGGCCAATGAGGATTGACATGTGAATTTGCATTGCTAATCAATATATTAATTTTATGTTCATTTGGGATAGAAGAAATCACCCAGTTGACTATGGTTCTTAAGAGGAGAGATGGTCAAAGGAATTGATATTTTATTTGTGTCAATAAGTGACAGATACACAAATTATTAAAGTGAAACAAAATATAAAGCCAATTCAAATCACTAGCTACTAGCAAATACATGTGCATATATACAAATAAAAACACATGCATATTCAATATGTGATATAATACATACAGTACCTAGTATAACACATACTAGGTACAGGTAATGCTAGGTATATATTTTTCCTTCCTAAGGGGTTTAAAAGGCTTAATTCATTCATTTACTCATTATTTCCAAACCATTTTTGAGCATCTATTTTCTAGACAAAAGTATAATCAGTAATAGTCTATTGAGCATGAACACACAAAAACATTTGATAGTTTCAAGACAATTGTGCTAAAATAATGAAATAATCATTAACATTAAAAAAACAAAATGATTTGAATTATTTCCCTCCTCTGATCTAGCTTCCTTTATTGCTACCTGATTGATTTGGTGGTTGGAAATTGTTGGCAGGTGTGCATGTATAGTAGAAATCTAACCAAACAACTTTTACAAACTCTTTAAGCTTAAAATCTTACCTATTCAGTGACCAATCAGATTGGCATTTGAATTTGCATTACTAATCAGTATATTAATTTTATGTTCATTTCTCCATTTCTCTCTCACATTTTATGAACACTTTTCAAAGTGGTGTACAAATAGAAAAAGTTTCCTAAAATCCAGATTACCACCTTCCTGTAGCTAACTTTCTTTACTGTAATACCTTCTACTTTCTAAGTAATTTATTTTCTAGTGAAAGAGTCTATTATTAGGAAATTTCTATATATGTACTCATGGTTAATGTGTCTTAATAGTAGTGATCCCTTTCCTGCCTCTAATTTTTAGGTTAAACTACATGGCACAATAAAACAAAGGTGAAACCTAATTTGGAGAGTGTCTATTCTCTCACCAACCACCTCCCTAAAAGTGTTGTGAAAGTGATCAGATAAAATCACACTTACATTGAGTAGATATTTCACAATATTTCTATTTAAATAACAATAAAACAAAGAAATATGGCAAATGAACCAAAGAATAGATGGCATAAAATTGATCATTTGGTTATTTCTGTCAAACAAACCACAGTTTCAGTAAAACTAATTGACATTATTTTGGTAAAGCTAATCTTTTCAGTCACCATGACTAGAATAGTTTGAACAATTTAAAGTCGTGTTTATAATGAAATTGTTGTACAATAGTAGTGATTGATATTACAAATATTTCCCCCAAAATTTCCAGAGATTTATTATTTCTTATAAGCCGGGCATGGTGGCGCACGCTTGTAATCCCAGTACTTTGGGAGGCGGAGACCAGAGGATCCGGGTTCGCGGCCAGCCTCAGCGCTCTCTCTCTCTCCTCCCCCCATCTCTCTCTCTCTCTCTCTCTATCTCTACCTAGTGAGGCCCTCCGCAACTTCATGAGACCCGGTTTCAAAATAAAGTATAAAAAATAGGGCCGGGGGTGTAGCGTGGAGGTAGAACGCCTGGGTTCAATCCCTGGTACCGCCAAAAAATATATATATATTTCAGAGAGAGAGAGAAAAAGAGAATTTACCACAATGGATGATAAATATTTTCCTTAAAGCATACCCCGGGTAAATCATTTAGAAGTAGCATAGTATAACAAAAGATAATTTATCTCTTCTTTCTATTTTCATCCATTCCGTTTCATTTCACTGAAAAACACCCAACCTCCACACTTCCTTCCAAAGCATCTAAATAATATATAAACTCACCAAGTCAATACCATCATACAGGTTACATAGGCTTTGGAGCCCCCCAAAAAATTTTACATCTTAAAAGAACTCACTGTGAATTAAATCAACGTGTATGCTACAATCCTGAACAAAGACAGTAAAAGGGAAGAAAGAAATTCCCTGTGATCACTCCCTCCACACGGAGCGGTTTCCACCAGTCTGTTAGCAAATACATCATTCTTTTGTTAACTGCAGATAAATTCTTGGTCTTCCCTCTGGCTCTTCTTTTCACCCTTTTATTCTGTCTGGAGGGCTGGGTTTGTTTTTCCTGACAGCATTGAGATTTCTAAGCTACCACAGTGGTGCCAGCCCATACTGTGCACAGTCAGTGAAGAAGAAACAATCTGGCTGTTGTTTTAACACTTTGCAAATAGTAACGTGTTTCTCCTGCTTGGTTCTTGCCCCTTGACACCCGACAGAGCAATAATCAATCCACCAAATAAAAGACAGGCTTCCTCTTCGTCTTGCCCTCATGCAAATTTAGCAATTTGAGAGAGAGATTTAAAATGCAAAGGAAGACTTCCTTTTTTAAATTATGTACTTGGGATCTTTTGCACAATGAGAAATCCATTACCTTCCTCAAAATTTCCACTAAATTCTAATAAATTATTCCTTGGAATTTATGCGAACTGTAACAGCAAAGAAAAAAAAAGCCTGCCTTTCCTTTCTTCTTTGCCCCTTCCCTTCTTTCCTTCCAATGTACACAAATGACAAGACTCTGGATCAAATTAACGTACACTGCAAACTTACAAAGGGAAAAAACATTTTCTTTCATTGTTTGAGTGCAATAAAAGTCATTATTAGAAAGAGTATGTATTAAGAATGGACATATAGCCGGGCGTGGTGGCGCACGCTTGTAATCCCAGTACTTTGGGAGGCGGAGACTGGAGGATCTGGGTTCGCAGCCAGCCTCAGCTCTCTCTCTCTCTCTCTCTCTCTCTCTCTCTTTCTCTCTCTCTCTCTCTCTCTCTCTCTCTCTCTCTCTCTCTCAGTGAGGCTTCCGCAACTTCGTGAGACCCAGTTTCAAAATAAAGTATAAAAAATAGGGCCGGGGGTGTAGCACGAAGGTAGAACGCCCCTGGGTTCAATCCCCGGTCCACACACACAAAAAAAAAGAATGGACATATACATTGCATGAGTTTAATAAGTACTCAATAAAACAGTCTCTGATAGGAACTAAATACTTGAGTTAATGAGTCTCAGTATTTGGTGTGCAAATTAAGCACCTGATGGTCTTACTTTGAACTGAGATTCCTGTCCAAATCTTAGAGATTTTGTTTCTATAAGTATGCAAGTGGAAGCCCATAATCTGTTGTTTGACCAGATGAGTTAGTTCAGAGCTGGCTCAGAACGTGGATTTGAACTACTGCTCTTCATTGCTCTTTATTGGTTCATAAGGTTACCATGAGAGCCATGGATTTCAGTCATAATAACCTACTATGGATTTCTGGACACTGCCTCCAATCTCCATCTCTGAGTTCTTCTCCCCAAAATGACACAAAGCAACAGATATAATTACTTTAGAAAAGGACACAGACAAGGTGGTTTAAACTATTTCAGGTGGCTGAATTGCTTGTTTTTATTATAGTCTACCTTTTCTGTTTTAAGACTTGCAGACCTGATTCATTTGGTACTGAGTCATTATAATATAGTAAGCAGAAGTTCTTAACCTGGGGTTAATGGATAAGTTTCAAAAGTCCTCCAATATTGTTTGCAAAATTTTAAGCATATTGCAATTTCTCTGGTGAAAGAATCCCAATAGAGTTCACTGGCAAGATTTGCTGAAGGATACAAAGCTCTGCCTACTTGAATTATGTATGTGATTTTCCCAGTGTTTGTTGTATGAATGAAATTTCCTTTGCTAACTTAACTGGTAAAGATAAATACATAAAAATTAAATTCTACTAAAAAAGAAGAAAAAGCCACCTATAAAAGTTTTAAAACTTAGAGTTTTATATAGAGAAAAAATAGAGTAACTATAATATATTATTTCAAGTTGGGTTGGGCTTCCCTGAATTCTTCTTCCCTGGGCCTTCCCTGAATTCTCCTTGAGTCTTCCCTGAATTCTGCAATTCAAAATCATCACCCTTTCCTCAAATCCTCTAGTTTCTTCTGTCTGTGATGCCCAAGGCTTTCTGTTTCTATCTTGCCAATTTTTTTTGAAGCAGGCAAACTTTCTCCTTTATAACTACAAATTACCTAATGGAAGTTGGAGACCTTGCTAAAATTGTGAATAAAATGAAAAGCATTTTTGAGAAAAACCTGTATAATGATCACAGGACAGGATCTTTTTTAAGGCAAACACTAATATATGCTCTCTAGAAAGTTGGCTCACATAAGCTAGAATCTATCTCATCTATGCATCAATCCATACTATTATGGAAAAAATTAGTGAGATAAGAGAATACGGTCTGTCAAATCCAAAAAAATGGGAAAAAGTTTCAAAATGATAATATCTGGAAAGTAATAATAATTGTCCTGTATAACTAACATGGCTACATGTACATGTCATAAATCTGACAATTTGAGACTACAATAGTAAGTTTAAATCAATTAAGCTCTTAACTCAAATTTTCTTAATAACTGGAAGAGAAGTAAAATATTTAAAGGAAGAAATGTAGAAAATAATTTTTAACAGTTAAAAAATGTCAAGTTGTTCATTTGAAGAGCTGAAATATATGACTTGACATAAAGAGTTTGAAAAAAACTTAAAGTCTGCTCTATATGGTAGTGAGCCTGCTCTATAGCAAACACTTAGAATGAAGTTAAAGAAATCAGTTCATAAGAATAAAAAACTGTGGCTAAAGGATTTTTTTTTCCAGATTGGGATTCTCTTGAAAAAATATTATTAAAAGAACACAAGGGACTTTATCAAGACCACAAATTAGAACTAATTTAAAATTAAAATGGAAACTGGTGTTCAATCAGCTGTGTCCTAATGTAGGCAAATATATATATATATATACATTTTTTTTTTTGCAGTACCGAGGATTGAACCCAGGGGCATTCTACCTCTGAGCTACACCCCTGGCCCTATTTTTTATCCTTTATTTTGAAACCGGGTCTCATGAAGTTGCGGAGGGCCTCACTAAGTAGCTGAGGCTGGCCACGAACCCAGATCCTCCAGTCTCCGCCTTCCAAGTACTGGGATTACAAACGTGCACCACCACACTGAGCAGCTCTGTAGGCAATTTTTTTTTTTTTTTTGCAGTATCGGGGATTGAACCCAGGGGCGTTCTACCTCCGCGC
>PVJS01054481.1:0-12943 GCA_004027185.1 Glis glis | reverse complement strand
GGCCTATCCATTTATTTTTAAGGACGAGGTAGTTGATCTAATTTTCTCTGCTGAAATGTAAGTGGATCTATTTTTCAATAGGTGTCTTCTTGAGTGTAAAATCTGCTGAGAGTTCTTTATATTTAGGTTGGTTGTACTGACTAGCAGGTGTTATTCTAGACTACATCAGCAAGACTCTCCTGGCTCCTCAACTTCCAGAATAAAGAGAAACAAGGAGAGCTTTCATCTGCAGTTCTCACGTTAGAAACTTTAACACACTTTATTGTTTGTTTTGCTAGTTTTTTAAATACTTGTGGGTAAAAGCCAGGCGGCACTTTACATTTGGGAACCAGGAAAGGAACCAATCAGTTGATTATTCTGTATAACAAACAACCTTCAATGAATCCCCATTTCTTTTTTGTGTGTGTGGTACTGGGAATTGAACCCAGACACATTCTACCTCCGAGCTACACCCCCAGACCATTTTTTTTTTTTTGCAGTACCGGGGATTGAACGCAGGGGCGTTCTACCTCCGCGCTACGCCCCCCCTCCCTATTTTTTATACTTTATTTTGAAACCGGGTCTCACGAAGTTGCGGAGGGCCTCACTAAGTAGAGAGAGAGAGACAGAGAGAGAGAGAGAGAGAGAGAGAGAGAGAGAAAGAGAGAGAGCTGAGGCTGGCCGCGAACCCGGATCCTCTGGTCTCCGCCTCCCAAAGTACTGGGATTACAAGCGTGTGCCACCACGCCCGGCTCACCCCCAGACCATTTTATTTCTTATTTGGAAACAGGGTCTCGCTAGGTTGATGAGAGTCTCACTACTTGCTGAGGCTGTCCTCAAACCTGTGATCCTCCTGTCTCAGCCTCCCAAGTAGTGGGATTACAAGCGTGCGCCACCACGCCCGGCTTATGAATCCCCATTTCTGATACTTCTCATCAGACCTGCTCACCCCAAGTTTACAGCCTCTCTGGGATCCTGATGAGCAGAGGGGCTCCCTTCACACCTGCAGCCCCTCACTGTGGCTTGTGGTTTCCTTAGCCTGTTTCTGGTCACTCTTTTATCTTCAAGATATACGTTGAAATTTTTTGCACACTGATTTTCCTTTCCATTCTTATTCTTCTCTACCATTCCATATACTTTCATGAGTTTATCCCTTTTTAATTTCTATACTTTAACTTTGGAGAAATTTAGGAATGAATGGGAAGAGACTGTGTCTATTTAAGTTTGTCATCTTCTACCAGAAAGGTCTAATACAAACCCAATACTTCAATAAAAATAAAATTTCTCCTTAGAGTTAAGGGATATATAAATATCTATTAACTCATTATTATGGTTTCATAGTTATTGTTAATTTATATTCCTGTCAAAGCTTGTCGTGAGAATTCCAACAGCAAGGGTAGGATCCCCACAGGAAAAACAATTCATCATATGAAGCTTTCCTGAAGGGACTGTTACATACAGAGTTGTAGACAGGGTCAAGGGAGCAATGGCGAGGCATCCAGAAGCTAGCAATGGGAGGATACTGTTAGAATCCCTAGGGCAAAAGGGCAAGGGTGGAACAGAGCCCATAGGAACCAGAACCAGAAGGGGCTGTGCAGCAGAGCTGGGTTATAGAGGGATTCAGTTCCTGTGCTGAAGCAGAGAGCGGGGAAGAAATGTCAGCTTCTCTCCCCTGCCCTCCCATCTGCTGGCAGTATTTCTAAATGGCCAGAACCAACCAAAGCGAGTCAGAAAGAGAGCCCAAAAGATGCAGTTTACAGGGCTAAGAGCAGAGGTAGAATGCCCCTGGGTTCCATCCCCAGTACCCCCCCCCACACGCCCCAAAAGCCCAACTATGTCAGTGTATTTCAACACCCTTCCTTACGCTCTCTTACAACAAGGATTTACTGGAACATCTAAAGCAATGATGTGCACTTAACAGAAATGAGAGAGCTGGGCATGGTGGTCAATGCCTGTAATCCCAGTACTTGAGAGGCTGAGACGGGAGGATTGTGATTCAAGGCCAGCACCCAGTAACTTAGCAAGACCCTGTTTCAAAATAAAAATAAAATAGGGCTGGGAGTGTAACTCAGAGACAGAAGGTCCCTGGCTTCAATCCCCAGTACCAAAAACCAAAAACAACAAAACAAAACAACCTCCTCAAAACAAACCCAACAAACAAACAAACAAAACAATGATGACTGTAACAACAAACAGAATAAAAACAAGAATAAAACAAAGCAAAAAAGAAATGAGAGGCAGATCTTGGCTTCAAAGATTTTCTGATCTCCTTAGGAAAACCAAATATTTAGACATGGAATGAAGAATACAACAAGCAATATCTCATATCTTAGACCACAAAGAATGCTATAGCAAAAAGAGATCCAGTACTGATACGTACTTGATCCCCAGGGGAAAGCCTAGATAAAGACACTCCCCAAGTGGGCGCTTTCTGATGTGATCTCTTTCTCCTTAACAGAAGCCAATAAGGCCAAATGCTCGTGGACCCTGCATTTAAACTTACAGTGCACACAGTGCCATAAAACCCCAAGGTTTCTAGGCCATTTCTCCTTTCTGCCCTGAAGTCGTGAGCAGGGAGCCCATACTTAATGGGAATGGAAGTAAACGATTTAGGAGATTTGAAGATAGAATCAGGGAAGCATAACAGACCAAGACAGGAAGGGATTTCTACAGATTACAGTCTCTATAAAAAAGAGAAGTCTATGGGTGCCAAGGCAACAGCTCCAGGGAGACACCTAAAACCTCAAGAGAAAACAGCTGTGCAGTACATATAAGAAGATGGGCCCTGGGTGTCTTCCTCAAAGATTCTGGAGCTTGATGTACGACTCAGATGCAGCAAAGAACATCTGGATCTGAAGGGATCTTCTGGCCAGGGATGGCTGATGTCTCAATAGTAACCCACAACACCAATACCCTGTTATCATGGAAAACCTCAGAACTAATACCATGCTGTTTGTATTACTAAAGCTTGGTAGTATAATTTGAAGTCAGGTAGGGTGATGCTTCCAGTGTGGTTTTTGTTGCCAGAAAATTGCTTTGGCTATTCTGGGTCTTTTGCTTTTCCATGTGAATTTTAGGACTGTTTTCTGTGAAGAGTGACTTTGGTATTTTTTTTAATAGGGATTGCATTATATCTGTATTATTGCTTTGAGTAGTATGGCCATTTTGATGATGTTTATTCTGCCTATCCAAAAATATGGGAGATCTTTTCATTGTCTAAGGTCTTCAGTTTCTTTCTTCAGTTTTCTGTAATTTTCGTTGTAGAGGTCTTTTACTTCCTTGGTTAGATTTATACCTAAGTATTTTATTCTTTTTGAAGTGATTGTGAATGGAATTGTTTTCTGTATTTCTTTTCCAGTTGATTGACGGTTGGTATATAGAAAAGCTACTGATTTTTTAAGTTGATTTTGTATCCGGCTACTCTGCTGAATTTGCTTATCAGCTCTAGGAGTCTTTTAGTTGAGTTTATTGGGTCTTCTAAGTATAAGATCATGTCATCAGCAAATAGAGATGATTTCACTTCTTTCCCTATTTATATCCCTTTAATTTCCTTCTCTTGTCTTATTGCTCTGGCTAGAATTTCAAGAACTATATTGAATAGGAGTGGTGATAGTGGGCATCCTTGTCTTGTTCCTGTTTTTTTTTTTTTTTTTTTGGATACTGGGGATTGAACCCAGAGAATTCTACCTCCAAGCTACATCCCTAGCCCGATTTTATTTATTTGGAAACAGGGTCTCACTGCGTTGTTGAGAGCCTTGCTAAGTTGCTGAGCCTGGCTTTGAACTTGCGATCCTCCTGTCTCAGCCTCCCAAGTACTGGGATTACAAGCATGAGTCACCATGCCTGGCTTGTTCCTGATTTTAATGGGAATTCTTTCACATTTTCAATATTCAGTATGATGTTGGCATAAAAACAGACACATAGATCAGTGGAATAGAATAAAAGATACAGAAACAAACCCTCATACCTATAGCCAGTTGATCTTTGACAAAGGAGCCAAAAACATATACTAGAGAAAAGATAGACTTTTCGACAAACGGTGTTGGGAAAACTGGTTATCCATATGTAAAGAATGGCAATCATCAAGAATACAAAAAGAATAAATGTTGACAAAGATGTGGGGAAATAGGAGCCCTTATACACTGTTGGTGGGATTGTAAATTAGTGCAGCCGCTACAGAGATCAGTCTGGAGGTTCCTAAAAGACTGGGAATGGAGCCACCATATGACCCAGCTATGACACTCCTGGGTATCTTCCCAAAGGAGTTGAAATCAGAATACTATGAGGATACATGCATATCCATGTTTAAAGCAGGACAATTCACAATAGCCAAACTATGGAACTAGTCTAGATGTCCATCAATAGATGAATGGATTATGAAATTGTGGTATATATACACAATGGAATTTTACTCAGCCATAAAGAAGAGCGCAATTATGTCATTTGAAGGAAAATGGATGAACTTGAGAATATGATGTCAACCAAGAGCCAGTCACAGAAAGGGTCACATGTTTTCACTCATACGTGGAAGCTAGAGCAAAACTGAGAAACAAGGAGGACATCAGATAAATGAGGAGAGATACTAGTAGAATAGTGGAAGGGGATGTGGGGAGGGAGGTGAAAGGGGAGATCTGATGATGGAAATAGTTCAAATAATCCTTTGTTCATATATGAAGTTATCAATATCAATGTCAGTATTTTGCATGGGGAGAGGAAAGGAGCGGGGTGGAACCTGGAGGGAAACACACAATAAATGCTGTGTGCATGTATGCTTCCGCCACTGTGATCCTCACGATGATGTATGATTACAATGCACCAATAAAATTATAAAGAAAACCTCGGAACTGTAGTATAGCTCCATGCTAAGGGAACCTTAGAAAGGTTAAAGTTTTCTCTAGCCCAGTGTGTGAAGGCTAAAGTCAGAAATTTTCAAATAAGTAATAGAAAATAAAAAAACTTACACTTCTTATATATCTAAGATTTATTCAGGTCTGAGACTTATCCTTTCTATATGTACACAAATATGTAAGTACATAGCACTCGGAGTTTAAAAGTTTTATAAATAGAAAGTGAAAAATATACTATTGTTTCATTTATCTGGTTCCATCAGTGAAAGCTGCTCCATGTAAGTGCGCTTCCTGGATGAGTAAATAAAGAGTCTATGCTAACAATGTAAATTAGTGATCTTGGCTGAAATCTGATAATAAGACTGGGGACGACTGCCCTTATTCTAAATTATTCCAGACTGGAGTGCTTTTACAGGTTTTGTGTCTTTTTTTTTTCCCTTAAGTAGTTCTTATTCTCCTGACTACCTTTATAGTCTTAGAGCAACTTTCTTTGAAGATCTCAGTGCACTTGATTCTAGTTTCTTCTCTCCTCTATTCCTTTTCTAATTTTCTGTTTCACAATAAATCTTGGATTAAAAAATCAGAACACAAGCCGGGCGTGGTGGTGCACGCTTGTAATCCCAGTACTTGGGAGGCTGAGACAGGAGGATCGCAGGTTTGTGGCCAGCCTCAGCTACTTCGTGAGGCCCTCCGCAACTTAGTGAGACCCTGTTTCAAAATAAAGAATAAAAACAGGGCTGGGGGTGTAGCCCGGAGGTAGAATGCCCCTGGGTTCAATCCCCAGTACTGAAAAAAAAAAATCAGAACACCAAGCATTTTAGAAATGTGCTTAAATCAAAGGGTCCAGACACACTGAGTTAAGACCCTGGGGTTCATGACAGTGGTTCCAGAACTCCATACCTTCCCTTGCTTCCTACCAGTTTCTTAGCTACGTTTGATACCAGCATCTTCCACGTTACCTTCTTGAATTCTAGTTTCAAAAGGTGCTTCGGTGATTGCTGTGAATGCAAAGGGGGAGGCTTACTGGCACCTCTCCCCTGCTTCAGTGGGAGTACCCCTGTTTGATCTATTTTGTCCTGTGAGTTTTGTTTTAGACTTCATTTAATGAAAGGATTTCACTGTTAAACAAGTGTGAAAAATACTCTTCTAGAAATCTAACCTCTAGATTTGTGTAGTTCAGTGGAAATATATTATTGCTGCAATTTCTTCAAAATAACCTCTGAAACTCCAAAACTAGAATCCATTTTCAAATGGAAATAAAGTTACCTGAAGTAAAGGGATGAAATCCTCCTGTTCTAGAAAGCTGCAGCTGGGCTTCGCCAGGAGACAGATAAACTTAGAGGCATCATCATGATGGTTATTCAGCAACCTATAAAAGAAACACTGCTTAGGAAGATCTGCTACTCTGAGTAAACAATGACCACAACATCAATCATTGATTTGAAGGCTGATTTAAAGGCCACTTAGATTAAGATTTTTGGGGGTGTTGGGAACTGAACCCAGGCTTCACAAATCCTAGGTAAGCACTCTACCCTGCCTAACCCCTAGCCCAAGTGCTCGCCAATGGTTTCCATGCTTTTGATTAAGAAAAGCTCAATAACAAGATGGTATATTTTTCTTCTTTTGGTACTAAGAATTGAACCCAGGGGCATCTACCTCTGAGCTAAACCCCAGGCCTGTTTTATTTATTTATTTATTTATTTATTTATTTATTTATTTATTTATTTGCGGTACCGGGGATTGAACACAGGGGCGTTCTACCTCCACGCTACGCCCCCGGCCCTATTTTTTATGCTTTATTTTTTTGAAACCGGGTCTCACGAAGTTGCGGAGGGCCTCACTAGGTAGAGAGAGAGAGAGAGAGAGGAGAGAGGAGAGAGAGAGAGAGAGATAGATCGCGCGCTGAGGTTGGCCGCGAACCCGGATCCTCCGGTCTCCGCCTCCTAAAGTACTGGGATTACAAGCGTGTGCCACCATGCCCGGCCTTATTTTTTTATTTTGAAACAGGGTCCCACTAAGTTGCTGAGGGTCTGGTTAAGTTGCTGAGGCTGGCCTCAAACCTGTGATCCTCCTGTCTCAGCCTCCCAAGTACTAGGATTACAGGTGTGTACCATCATGCCCAGCTGATGGGATATTATTCTTATAGAATGCTTCTGAGGCTGAGACCACAGAGTCAACAGAACTAATGTAGGTAAAATATGTTCTTAAAATACACTAAGAGGAGCACAGGACATCTAGAACAGTTTAGCACAGAACACCTAGAACCAGATTCCCAGAGTTAGCCAGCAGCCAGGAGAAAACAGCTCAGATAAACAACTCTGTACCACAAAAGGCCTACAATTCTCTTTTCCAAGACTGACAGATACTCAAGGTGAACCTGACAGGAGGCTTTTAAAATTAGACTTTGAAGGAATAGGTTTAAAAAAGTGCTCTATTAAGTCTTCTCACTTCCCAGAATTCTTTACCTTCAACTATTTGATGGACATTTCCACTTGGGAGCTATACTGATAGCAAAGTTAAAACACTGAAAACCAAATCTTTCTCTCAAAGTTAGTCCTTTCCTGGACATGTACTTCTGTAAGACTGGTAGTACCATTCTTAGTTATCTGGGCTTGAAACTTTGAAATCTTTTAAAATTTCTCTTCCTTATTCTTCACATCCAATTAGTCTCCAAACTTTTCTTGTTTTCCTTCATTAGTTATCTAATGAATGCTAACTATGTGTCAAATATTGCTTCTGGCCTTGAAGATGCATGGGAAACAATGAAAATAAGAGTGTTATGCCTTGTAAGGAGTATGCAGTTTAATGTTTAGTTACCAATAAAATTATACTACTGTAGAGCAGCCATATGAGAAGTACTAAGCACAGGGTGACATGAGAAGACGGTGGTGAGATTCCCTGGAAAGTAAGGTAGGAGACAAAGATGCTGTGGAGAGAAGTGTGTACCAATGCCTGGTATGAGATGCATGGAATATTGGGGCCACAAAAAGCACAGAGGTGGTAAGAGGAGGGGTTCAAATCCTGAAGGCCTCAAAAGTCATGTCAAGAAGCCTGGACTTTAATATACTCCACAGGAGAATTTTAACTTGGAGTGTGACATGATCAGATATGTTTTTCAGAAATATTAAGCAAGAAGCAATGAGAGCCTGAGCATGGAAACGAGCAGTGGGAGGCAGAGAGAGGGTCACGCGGCAGAAATGAAAAAGACGCGGTAGCTGATAGGTGTGTGTGTGTGTGTGTTGGGGAGGTGAGAGGAAGGGGAAGGTAGGTGTGTGTGTGTGTGTGTGTGTGTGTGTGTGTGTGTTGGGGAGGTGAGAGGAAGGGGAAGGTCCACAACAGTTCCCAGTTTCTAGCTGGGAGCATTTGTTGCTTGGACTACAGCATGGGGATACTGAAGTAGAGGAAGTTTTCCTCAAAATGCTTTAGACAACCGTTTCTTCCTATTTCCATCGTTCTATCAAGTTCAGGGCCTTATACATTTATGTTGAGACTGCTAGAAGGGACGAGGGTCCTAACAAGGTTAAGAGCTCATATAACTTTGTATCAATCTAAAACAAATGTTGATTATATAATTCCCTTACTCAAACATGTTCAGTGGCTTTCTACCACTTACATGCGTCAGTCTCCAAGCCGACGCAGTGGGTTGGATTTAAATGTCTCCTGAAGCCCCTGTGTTGAAGGCTTGGTCCACAGCACAGCAGGGTTCAGAGGTGAGGCTTTGGGAGAGGACTGGATCACGAGGCTCTGACTTCATCGTGGATTAATTCATTTACAAATTCATACCTTAATGGGTTTAGGAGAGGGGTGCTCTGCCACTGAGCTACACCCCTAGCCCTTTGTGTTTTCTACTTTGATAGGTCTCGTTGAGTTGCCCAGGCTGGCCTCCAATATTCGGTCGTCCTGCCTTAGTCTCCCAAGTCACTGGGTCACAGGCATGCTCCGCTGTACCCATAAGACTTGGCTTTGGGAAGAGAGCTCTGCAGTGCTCTGCTCACACAGCGATGCCTAGGAAACCATCTCCCCAGGATGCTTCCCCGTGTCCAGCCGTCCAGGCTCTCCACAGCCACTACAGTCACTGTCTGCTGGGGCCCAGCTACTGCTTCTGTTGGCATCAGTCGCTGGTGTCATCCATGTGGGGCTGGTTTTGCAGGCATGCGGAATGCAAGAGTTGTGGGGTTACCTGGGCTTCCACTGAGATTCCCAAGGAGAGCCCAGGAGGCCAGGCCGTGTCCCTGCAGGCCCACCCTGAGAGGGCGATGCACGAAGCTCTGAGTGAAACCCAAGTTTCCACAGAGGCTCCAGGAAGCCAGAGATGCCAAGAACAAGGAACACCTGCCAAGAATGCTGCAGCCGGTGGCAGGACCAGCCCGGCAGTGGCCACGTGGGCTACAGTTGGTAAGACCACAGAGGCAGGGCTGCCCCAGGCCTCTGGACGGTACATCGCAGCCCATGTGCCTGGATGCCGGGAGCATTAACGCTTGCCCTGCTGGGTTTCCACCCCATCCCTCCTTCCTAGCCTGCTCCTCACTTTTGGAACGTGAATGTTTACCCTGTCCCTGTAGCACTGTTGTTGGAAGTATGCAACTTGTACTTCGATTTTTATGGAGGTTCGCAGTTAAGAGTTTGCTTTGAGTTTCAGAGAAGACTGGATTTGAACTTCTGAGCAATGCTAGAACTGTTAGGACAGTGGAACTCTTGGAGGTGGAAGACTGCATTTTACACTGTGAGAGGGGCATGAGTCTTGGGGCCCAGGGCTGGGAGTGTGGGCCAGATCTTAACTCTCTCAAGAGCTCATGTATTAGACTTGGTCCATGTGCAGCGGGTAGTGCCTCTGGGAGATGACTGGATCATGAGGGCTCTGGCCCCATCGATGGATTGATACACTATGGATTCAAAGCTTAATGGCTTTGGGGGAAGGGTTCTTTACTAAAGGGAGTGTGTGCTCTCTGCTTCCTGGCTGCCATGAGGTGAGCAGCTCTGCTCTACCACATGCTCCCTGCCCTGATGTTCTGCCTCACCACAGGCCAGAAAGAGATGGGGCCACGTGACCGTATCGATGGCAGGTACCCCGTCACAGTGATGCAGAGCTGTCACACCTACGTTGTGCATCTAAGGCCCTCTGTCATCAGCCTGGACCCTGCCTACTTACCTATCTCACTGCTTTATTAAATGAAACTTCTACTCCGGGCAGTGGGCCTGAGTTCTATGCAATTTTACCTCTGGGTCATTCTCAAGCTATATTAGCCTAGGAAACCCTCCCCCAATTTTGTTCTTAATTCTGTTTATTCTTTAAGACCTAGGTAATAATTCATGTCTTTCAAAAAGCCTTTCCTGACAGCTAAATTCCTTACTTATCTGTGTCCAATTTATACAGCTCATATATACATATATCTCACATATACCGCTGTATTGCTGATTTTCTTTTACCTCTTTGACACCTAAAGGGAAGGCAAAGTTACCATAGTACAGCGCACAGGGATTTACCCATAGGAGAGTCTCAAAACATGTTAGTGATCTAACAGATCACATGTACCTGACTGACTTCATTTGTGATTATTAGAGCCATCATAGGACTTTTATACTCATTCTTCTTATCATTTAAAGCCCCTGCAGTTAAATAAACACGTTTCAGAAAAAAGTTAGTGCAATAGGTGTGAATGAAAACCACTATTAGGATTGGCAAGTGGGTGGGATGATAATGACAGAAAGACAGTGGCGTCTTTGAAAAGGAGCACGTTTATATAAAAAACAAACAGCACGATTAAACGTAACAGCATTTCTGCCACCGTTACTGGCTGATAGACTCCACATGAAAGGAGAAAGGGAGATCATGAAAGTCATAAAAGTGAAGAATGAAGGCGAGCACAGCCATTCTACGCTGGCATTCTACACTGACCACATGCTTTTAAGGCAAAATACTGTTTTATTAATGGAAAAATGACTCACTGATATAGAGAGGTAAAAGAAAGTAAAGCTGGACCAATATTACTGACTCCACCTGAGAATTCAGCCTAAAAGCTGGTATTCCAGGAATTTAAACAAAAACTATGGAGCAATGTCTTTCCTCTAAAAATGTATTGATTGCAAGAAAAAGAGATGTCAGAGTATAGATATGAACGGGCAGTAGTGAAGGGAAAGGAGTTGGGGGGAAAACGTTCAAGGTGTTCATTCCTCCAAAACCCGGAGGGGAGATACTGAAGCTTCTGACCCACAGCACTCTGACGGAGAGATTACCTTTATGACTTTTGTATTTGACTATTCTTCAAGATTATATAGAGTTTATTACTGAAGTAAGTCAGCATGCATATGTATATAGCAAAATACTTTAATACCATATCATTACCTGCTGGTTATGTTTTTGTGCTTGAAAATTTTGGTATACTATACTTGGAACCAAATTACTTTATGCAACAGGGGTAATTTGTAAAAAATTAAAAAAACTACGTCTTTCCCTAGATCAATGTGGTAATTCACATCTTCATACTTAGCTGCTTACTCTCTCAAAAAAGCCATACTTAGGTCTCCCTTAAAGCATCCTGGCTTTTAAAGGTATATTTAGAGTGTTCAAAGAGGCGTTACCACTAGAGGGCATCCAAACCATTTTAGTATCTGACCATCCACTTTAATATAGACACACGCACATGTGTATATATTCTATAGAATTTCTTTTTAATGCAAAAAAAAAGGACAGGGACAGTTTCTCATACTATATAACTTTGTAAGCAGTTTCCTGCAGCCACCCAAAATGAAGACTTGTGCATCATGTCTTCTCCCTTTTGCTTTTTGCAGTAGTCACTTTCCTAGAGATAAAGTGATTTATCTCAAAGGAATACAGCCGTCGTGGTAGCTGCTGCTGCTGTGCGGCTCTACCCACCAATACAAACGGCCACCCTGTCTCAGTGACACGCAGTTTTAACCACACACTGGCTGTGACTCCTTAATATTAGTACTTAAATGAAGGTAAGTCAATTTCTATACCAGTTTTGCTTTGTTACAGTCAGCCTCGGATTCACAAACATAGTGTCCCAGAATAGTCAAAACAGAATGTAAGTAGTTGTATTTCTTGTCTCTGGCTGTAATGTCTCATATAATAGACTATCTCCTTTGTGTGTGTGTGTGTGTGTGGGAGGGGGGGTACTGGGGATTGAACCCAGGGGCTTTCTACCTCTGAGCTACACCCTCACCCTTATTTTATTTTTTTATTTGGAAACAGGGTCTCACTAAGTTGCAGAGGGCTTTGCTAAATTGCTGAGGCTGGCCACGAACCTGTGATCCTCCTGTGTCAGCCTCCCAAGTTCTGAGATTACAGGTGTGCACCACCACGCCTGGCTTCTCCTTGCTTGTTCACAGCTTTTTCTTAAACAATCATTACTCACTTCTTACTGTTTTCCCAGGTCACTAGATGTGTGTATATGTGTGTGTGTGTGTGTGTGTGTGTGTGTGTGTATGTGTGTGTGTGTGTCACTGGGGATTGAACCCGGGTGCATTCTAACTCCGAGCTACACCCCCAGCCCTATTTTTACTTTGAAACAGGGTCTCGCGAGAGTCTCACTAAGTTGCTGAGGCTGTCCTTGAACCCGCAATCCTCCTGTCTCAGCCTGTTAAGTACTGGGATTATAAGCATGCGCCACCATGCCCAGCTTTTTTTAAAATTTTTTTTTTGCCAACAATGTTGAGCTCAGTGGCTGAAGACATCTCTGACCAGAGCGACGTCATGTCCCTCTTCTTTCCATCACTGTTCAAACTCTAGCCCAGGCCTTCTCAGGGCTTGGCGAGTGCCAGAGTGAATAAAGCTAGCTGTATGGAAGCTAGAACATCTATACATTTTAAGTTCTTAAATTCTGCTGCTGTCACATGTTGGTTAAAAAAATAAATCATCCCACCTACCTGCTATCCCTACTTTGCTGGTGGGGACAGGAGAAAGCAAGAGCGGGCCTTCTTCGATTCAGGCCTCAGTCTATTTTCTTCCCCTAGGTTCCGGGCTTTCAGAAATAACAATGGAAACTACTCCAAGGGCTCCAAGGGCAAATGCCAGTTCCTTTGTTAGCTTACACCTGCTCGGTGCTTTTTCATTCCTTCTAGCCTCCACAGAATTCCTTTTTTTTTTTTTTTTTTTT
>PVJS01054480.1:0-12953 GCA_004027185.1 Glis glis | reverse complement strand
TTTTTTTTTTTTTTTTTGTGGTACCAGGGATTGAACTCAGAGGAATTCTACCTCCGGGCTACACCCTCAGCCCTATTTTTTATTCTTTATTTTGAAACAGGGTCTCACTAAGTTGTGGAGCCTCGCTAAGTAGCTGAGGCTAGCCGTGAACCCGGATCCTCTGGTCTCAGACTCCCAAGTACTGGGATTACAAGCGTGGGCCGCCACGCCTGGCTTTGTTCATTTCTATTATCTGCTTCTTCCTGGCGGTATAAGTGATTTGTGATGCTCTGCCTCAGTTTCCCCATCTGTAATTTGGAGGCAACATCGGGAGGAATTGGGTAGTGTGATCAGCCTTTGTTGTTGCTGTGTGTTTGGTATTGTGGAGCCCAGCGAGGGCCTACGCGGAAGCTGTCAATACCTGGGAAATCTGGCTCCGGTTTACTGAGCCCCTGCACCAGGTTAGGGGCATTTTACAAGCCGGGAAACTGAGGCACAGAGGGAAGCCTGCTGCCCACGTCTCCGCAGAGGCAGAGCCATGAAACTGGGTCTCAGGACATTCCCCAAAAACACACACACACATTGGGGCGGATGCTTGGGGACACACGACTATTTTTACCTCGGTGGGCTCCTGGCTGCCCACGTGCTGAAGCGGGTGTTCACCATGGCAACCAATGACGTCATCGGCTCCCGCAGCCAATTGCAGGGGCCGGAGGTTGCCAGGCGCTGGATGACCCGCCTAGGGAGGCCGCAGGGTCCCCTTGCCAGGGAGGAGGTGGGCTGGCAGGGGGGCTTGGGGACGTCCCCCGCAGGCCTGACCCCAGCTACCCTGCCCTCGCAAAAATGAGCCTTTCAGCATGGGAAGAGAATGATCTCCCACTCTCAGGTCTCCCTGTATGCTTGAACACCTTCAGGGACAGAGAGCTCATTACCATTCAGGGCAAGTGGTCATAGCTCTGAGAACCATCAGGATTTTCTTGTAGTGTGTGTGTGTGTGTGTGTGTGTATGTATGTATGTGTGTGTGTGTGTTAGTTACTGGGGATTGACCCAGGGGCATTCTACCTCCGAGCTACACCCCAGCCCTATTTTTTATTTTTATTTTCAAATAGGGTCTCGCTAGGTTGAGAGTCTCACTACTTGCTGAGGTTGTCCTTGAACCTGTGATCCTTCTGTCTCAGCCTCCCAAGTACCGGGATTACAGGTGTGCAGCATCGCGCCCGACGAACCGGAAGGATTTGAACCCACGGAATCCTTGCGCTTGCCACCCCCATCCCAAGTTCTGACAGCGTGGGTTCCCAGTCCGGCATCCCTACCCTGCACTGTGTGACCCCTGCCAAGCGACTGAACTACTCCATGCCTCAGTTTCCTCATTTGGAAAAGGGCCCAGTTTCCCAGGGTCTTGGAAGAATCAGTAAGTAGCAAGCTCGGGCCTGGTGCAGGGAGAAGATGCCTGGGTACATCTGAGGCAAGACGATGATTTTGCGACATTAATAATAATCAGCAGTTTAAACATGTTTCCAAAATACAAAAAGATGTGAAGTGGCAGCCCCCCCCCCCCGCAAGGCACCGGAAGCTGGACCCACGCAGCGAGCTCCTGGCACCGCCCCCGGACCCCTCCGCTCCCGCGCCATCTGCTTCCCCTGCTGCCCCCTCTCAGCCGGCTGTTCCCCTGGGGAATAGCTCCCACCTCGGGCCCCTGCACCTACCCTTTATTTTATTTTACTTTATTTTTTGGTATTGGGGATTGAACTCAGGGGCATTCTACCTCCGAGCTACACCTCAGCCTTTATTTATTTATTTATTTATTTATTTATTTATTTATTTATTATGTGTTACTGGGGATAGAACCCAGGGGCATTCTACCTCCAAGCTACACCCCCAGTCCTATTTTATTCTTTTATTTTGAAACAGGGTCTAAGTTGCGGAGGGCCTCACTAAGATGCTGAGGCTGGCTGCGAACGTGCGACCTTCCTGTCTCAGCCTCCCAAGTACTGGGATTACAAGCGTGTGCCACCACATCTGCCTTATTTTTTATTTTGAAATAGGGTCTTGCGGCTGGGCATGGTAGCGCACGCTTGTAATCCCAGTACTTTGGGAGGCGGAGACCGGAGGATCCGGGTTCGCGGCCAGCCTCAGCTCTCTTGCTCTCTCTCTCCCTGTCTCTCTCTCTCTCTCTGTGTCTCCTTAGTGAGGCCCTCCGCAACTTCGTGAGACCCGGTTTCAAAATAAAGTATAAAAAATAGGGCTGGGGGCGTAGCGTGGAGGTAGAATGCCCCTGCGTTCAATCCCCAGTACCGCAAAAAAAAAAAAAAAGAAAAAAAGAAAAAAGAAATAGGGTCTTGCTAAGTTGCTAAGGGTCTCTCTAAGTTCCTGAAGCTGGCCTCAAACCTGCAATCCTCCTGTTTCAGCCTCCCAAGTACTGGGATTACAGTACTAGGAACTGCCCCTTAAAGATAATATTTAGGGTGCTCTGCATGGCCAGGCAGTGCTGCCCCCACCTCAGACTCAGTCCCACCCTGAGAATCCCCCAGTTTGGAGGAGACAGATCAGGGCAAGGGAACCCCCATACTGGAGTGATTCGGAGGGACCCAGGGACAGGAGGAGTTGGAGGTATCCAGAGAGGGGAGCCAAGAAGCTTCCTTGGAAGGGAGCTAAGGAGCAGCAGATGAGGCTGGCTGGCAGAAGACCGAAAGTGTAACAGGGATGAGGATGGAAATCTATATGGGTCTCATGCTCTGGCTGGAGGGCTTCCTGGAGGAGGAGGAATGGCCCTGGGCACAGGGGAAGCAGAGTCGCCTTGAAGGATGAACCTTCAAGGGAGCCTCTCCAGCAGCAAAATAGACAAGGCCCAGATTCAGGCTCTGGCCACCTTCTCTGCCCTGGGGATGTTCTGTTTTGGAGATCTGGGGTTTTGCAATTCTGTCATGTGCAAATCAAAGGTCCAAGTGGGAGACATGAAACTCATAAGATAATAGTAGCAGTAGTAATAACAGCTCCCCTTAACTGGTGCTTGCAAATGCTATGCACAAGACTGAACTTGACCCAGACTAGGAAGGACCAGTCCATACACCTGTTGCCCTAACCCACAGCTTTGGGCAAACTGGCGGCCCACGGGCCAGGCTAGATGCCCTTTAAAACCACTGCTAGCCAAGTGTGGTGGCCCATCCCTGTAATCCCAGTACTTGGGAGGCTGAGACAGGAGGATCGCAGGTTTGAGGCTAGGCTCAGCAATTTAGTGAGGTCCCTCAGCAACTTAAAGAGACCTTGTTTCCAAATAAAATAGGGCTGGGGGTGTAGCTCGGTGGTAGAATCCATTGGTTTCAACCTCCAGTACCCAGTACCAAAAAAAAAAAAAAAAAAAAAAGAAGAAGAAGAAGAAGAAGCCGGGGTGGTGGCTCAAGACTGTAATCCCACTACTTGGCATCCTCCTGGGGACAGGAGGATCACAGGTTCGAAGCCAGCTTCAGCAACTTAGTGAGACCCTATTTGGAAATAAAAAATAAAATAGGGCTGGGGGTGTAGCTTGGAAGTAGACTGCCCCTGGATTCAATCTGCAGCACACAAAAAAATAATAAAATAAAATAAAAACCTCTGCCCGCCTCCGCCTCGCTTCACCACAATCCAATTGGACAGGATGCCCATGGCTATTGTCTGGATTGGCCAATCAGCACCCGACTCCTGGCGCTTTTTTAAACTTTTCTTTCTTCTTCTTTTTTTTTTTTTTTTTTTGCGGTACTGGGATTGAACCGAGAGGCATTCTACCTTCGAGCTACACCCCAGTCCTATTTTTTTATTCTTTATTTTGAAACCGGGTCTCACGAAGTTGCAGAGGGCCTCACTAAGTAGCTGAGGCTGGCCGCGAACCCAGATCCTCCGGTCTCAGCCTCCCACGTATTGGGATTACAAACGTGCGCGACCACGCCCGGGTCATTTTTTAAAACTTTTATGAATTGACCTTTGGCAATGGTCAGCCTCCAGGAAATCTGATTGGCTCTCATCAGCGGTCTGCCACTTGATTGGCTGGGGCGCTCCCCGGCCCTTAAAAGGCCCTTAAAAGGGTCTTCAGTTAAGTGGGCGGAGACTGTGAGTTGGCCTCAAAGACCAAGACTCTGGATCTGTGCACTGTCAGGCCCCCATGAGTTAGAATTCCAACTCTTTAACTTCCTGTTGTCATTTTCTCCTCTCTGGGCCTCAGTTTCCCCTTCTGAAAAATGCGACTAGTAACATCATCAACCACTCCGGCTGTGAGGAATATTAAATGCATGTACACTGCTTAGTCTGTTAACACAGCCAGTATTACTACTTTACAATTGTTTTATTATTACTTTAACCTTCTCCTGCTCTGGCCTTTATCCCAGTGTCCTTTCTGGCTTCTGTCCCCTTTTTTGCTTCCCATTGGCTCCAGAGGAGTCTTTCTAGACCTCAGACGTGGGCGTGCATGTTCTCCCATGCTCCAGCACCTCTCGTGGCTCCCCATTACCCTAGGGAGAAAGTCTAACCTCTTCAAACAAGCACTGAGTTGGGCGTGGTGGCACACGCCTGTAATCCCAGTACTTGGGAGACTGAGACAGAAGGCTCGAAAGTTCGCGGCCAGCCTCAGCGAGGCCCTAAGCAACTTAGTGAGACCCTGTTTAAAAAAAAAAAAAAGGCTGGAGATATAGCTCAGAGGTAGAATGCCCCTGGGTTCAATCCCCAGTGCCAAAACCAAAAAAACAAGCACTGCTACCAGCCAGTCGCCCTCTCTCACACCTCTGGTTCTAGAGCCATGAAAAGGCTTCTAGTTTGTTCCCTGGACGACAGCACCAGCTTCAAGCCTCTGGGCCTTGGAGCAGGCTGTGACCCTCCATCCGGAACGCCCTCTGTTCGCCCACTCCTCATCTCTCCGCCTCCCCAGCTGCAGGCCAGTGCTGGGTTGGTCTGGAGAGGGAGCCCGACCTGCCTGGGTTGGAATCCTGTCGTCTACACTGTGACACCTGGACAGTGGAGATGCTTCTCTGAGCCTCAGTTTCTCCTTCCGTAAAGCAGGACTTATCGGGGAATGCCTCCCCCCAATGGAACTGGTCCCACTTCCTGACGTCAGCAGCGCCCCCATTCGCCTACCCGGAGGCGGTTTCTCTATTTTAAGAGGCCGAAGGCGGGGCTGGCATCTAACTGGGGCTCCAGGCGGGGCCTGCCCCGCCCCCACACGCCCCACCGCTGGCCAGTCCCGCCGCACCCCCTCCCGTCCAGGCCCCCCATCCTGCTGTGGCCCGGGTCCTGCGGTTCAGCACCCCTCCTCACCAGATGTTTCTGACCTGCAGCCCTGCCTCTTGCCTCCCTGCCCGACCCCACCTGGCTCCCCATTACCCTCTGCCAAGTTCATGGTCCTGCAGCCTGGGCTGGAGACCTGCCTGCCCCATCTCCAGGGCGGGCCTCGGCCCCTGACCCCCGCCTTGCTTGCTCCTCATTCGCTCATCTTCTCTAGGTTCCCACTTCCCTCTGCTCCGGCTTCTCACTTCCCCAAACACTCGCCCCCACACCCTGCCACCCGCGGCTGCCTCTTCCGTCCCAGGGTCATCCAGCAAGGTGAGGGTCGGGCGCCACCAGGGCCTGGGCGTCCTCATCAGAGCTGACCCCGCTGCAGGGCAGCGGTGCTCATGTGTCCACCTCCCCTAGCAGGTTGGGAGGTCCAAGAGAGTAGCTGCAGAGGTTGGGGGAAACCCTGCTGCCTCTCCAGAGCCAGGCACACAGTAGGTGCTCAATAAATGTTGGTTGGGTAAAGGATGAATACCAGGTTTCCCACCTGCAAACCAGGTGGCTTCTTAAGCCCCAGAGGGAAACAGCCAGATCTTAATTCCCATATTACAGATGTTACACATGGGAAAACTGAGGCCCAGAGAGGTCAGATGAGTTGCTCGGCCAGGGGCCACGTACCCCCGGTGGGCGCGGCCTCAGGGCACTGCTGTCCCAACACGCAGGTTCCTACTTCCCGGTGCCGCAAACTCAACAGAAACGTGGAGCCCGAGGAGGTTAGAAAAGGAGGGCTCTTCTGGTGAATGGGGAAACTGAGGCCCAGAGAATCAGGTGTTCCCCAACTAGTTGGTAGACAGAGAGGCATGTGCTGCAGACAGCTGGGTAAGGGCACCGGTGGGGCTCCGGCCTCGAGACCTCTGCTTAGCAACTTTCCCAGACTGCAGCCTCTGTTTCCCTGAATGACAAATGGATGCCCCGACAGCCCCAACCTCCCTGGCAGGCTGTAGAAGTGACCCAAGGCCAGGGTGTGGGGACCTAGTGACGACCGGGCAGGTATTAACACCTGTTAATATCAGTACATCACTAGAATCTGGTTCATATGACGACAAGCATAGGCGAGCTTTGGGCTGCTGTGAATCCTATTATTATTAGAGCAGCTGGCGTGGAGTGCAGAACCCTCGGTCCCCTCCTCCCACGCAATCGTCTGGAGCCTCAGTTTCCACATATGTCAAATGGGGTCCCCCGTCCTTCCTAACCGGAGAAAAGCACTTGGAGAAGCAGGTGCGCAGAGGGCACCACCTGAGCGCGCCCCGCCCTCTCCCTCAGTTGCCCCACGACCTCCGAGGCCCCGCCCCCTGCACCCGGGTCACGTCCACCGCGCGGTGCCCTCCCCCCGCCCGCCCAAAGGCCTCACCTGGAGCCCGCGGCGCCGCAGGAGGCTTGACTCGTCCATGGCCAGCGAGTCCAAGCCGCCGGGCCCGCCCCCTGCCCCGCCCCGGGCTGCCAGGCCCCGCCCCTGGCCACTATTGGCCGGCAGGTCAGCTGACGCCGCCAGGCCCCGCCCCTCCCCGGAGCCCAGTAGGAAGGCCCCGCCCCCACTGGGCGAGCTGTCTCCGCCCTCCAAGCCCCGGCCCAGCGGCTCCGCACTGAAGTGAACATTTTGCAAGAAATCTTCCCAGAAGTAAAGCAGCATCATTCGGTCCCATTTTGCAGATCAGAAAACTGAGGCTCAAACTGGGCGTGGTGGCGCATGCCTGCAATCCCAGTACTTGGGAGGCTGAGACAGGAGGATAGCAGGTTCGAGACCAGCCTCAGCAGTTTAGTGAGGCTTTCATCAACCTAACGAGACTGTTTCAAAATAAAACTAAAAATAGGGGCCGGGGGTGTAGCTCGGAGGTAGAATGCCCCTGGGTTCAATTCCCAGTACCACAAAAAAAGAAAGAAAGAAAGAAAGAAAGAAAGAAAGAAAGAAAGAAAGAAAGAAAAAGAAAACTGAGGCTCAGAGAGGTTCATCAGCATGCCCAGAGCACACAGCACGAGTGGTGAGAGAGACACCTCTGTGCAAAATTTAAAGGTCCTCCACCCATAAACCCCTCATCCATAGGGAAATATTTTAGTATCATATATATATATATATATATATATATATATATATATATGTATGTATATTTGTGTGTGTGGTATTGGTGATTGAACTCAGGGGCATTCTACCTCTGAACTACACCCCCAGCCCTTTTTATCTATTTATTTTTATTACAAAGCAGGGTCTCGCTGGGTTGCTGAGATTCTCACTAAACTGCTGAGGCTGATCTTAAACCTGCAATCCTCCAGTCTCAGCCTCCCAAGTACTGGGACTACAGGTGTGCGCCACCTTGCACCCTGATCCTATAAATTTTTAAATTCATGTAATTGGGTGGGTGGTGTGGCTCAGTGGTTAGCTCTTGCCCGGCACTTGTGACGCTCTGGGTTCCATCCCCAGTGCCACACAAAAACTATAATTCACATACTATAAAATTCACCCCTTTAAAATGTACAATTCTGCCGGGTGCGGTGGCGCACGCCTATAATCCCAGTCCTTGGGAGGCTGAGACAGGAAGGTTGAAGATTCGAGGACAGCCTCAGCAAGTAGTGAGACTCTCATCAACCTAGCGAGACCCTGTTTCAAAATAAAAATAAAATAGGACTGGGGATATAGCTCAGAGGTAGAATGCCCCTGGGTTCAATCCCCAGTACCACACACACACACACACACACACACACACACACACACAAAAGTACAATTCAGTAGCTTTTAGCATATTCATAGAATCATTCCCACTATCTAATTCCAGGACACTTTCCTCACCCCCCCAAGACACCCTGTCCCCATTAGCTGTCACTCCTGAGTCTCTCTTCCAGCTCCTGATGACCACCAGTCCACTTCCTAGACTTCAGATTTGCCTGATGCTGCACATTTCATATCAATCCAATCGTACAATCTGTGGCTTCTTTTTTTTTTTTTTTTTTGAGGTACTGGGGATTGAACCCAGGGGTGTTCTACCTCCGAGCTACACCCCCAGCCCTAATTTTTATTCTTTACTTTGAAACAGGGTCTCACTAAGTTGCGGAGGGCCTCAGTAAGTAGCTGAGGCTGGCCGCGAACCCGGATCCTCCTGTCTCAGCCTCCCAAGTACTGGGATTACAAGTGTGCGCCACCACACTCGGCAATCTGTGGCTTCTGAGTCTGGATTCTTTCACTCACCATCATGTTTTCTTTTTCTTATTTATTTATTTATTTATTTATTTAGTGTGTGTGTGTGTGTGTGTGTGTGTGTGTGTGTGTATGTGTGTGTTACTGGGGATGGAACCCAGGGGCCTTCCACCTCCAGGCTACACCCCCAGCCTTATTTTATTTTGAAAAAGGGTCTCATTAAGTTGCAGAGGGCCTCACTAAATTGCTGAGGCTATCCTCAAGTCTGCGATCTTCCTGTCTCAGGTTCCCAAGTACTGGGATCACAGATGTGCACCACCACAACCAGCTTAGCATCATGTTTTCAATATTCATCTGTACCCTAACACTTGGGAGGCTGAGACACAAGGATCGCAGGTTCAAGGTCAGCCTCAGCAACTTAACGAGGCTCTCAGCAACCTAGTGAGACCCTATTTCCAAATAAGAAATAAAATCAGAGCCAGGCATGGTGGCGCACGCTTGTAATCCTAGTACTTTGGGAGGCGGAGACCGGAGGATCCGGGTTTGTGGCCAGCCTCAGCTCTCTCTGTTTCTCTGTCTCTCTCTCTCTGTCTCTCTCTCTCTCTCTCTACCTAGTGAGGCCCTCCGCAACTTCGTGAGACCCGGTTTCAAAATAAAGTATAAAAAATAGGGCCGGGGGTGTAGCGCGGAGGTAGAACGCCCCTGGGTTCAATCCCTGGTACCGCCAAAAAAAAAAAAAAAAAAAGAAAGAAAAAGAAAGAAAGAAAATCAGGCTGGGGGTGTAGCTTGAAGGTAGAATGCCTCTGGGTTTAATCCCCAGTACCAAAAAAATAAAAATAAAATAAAATAGGGCTGGGGGTGTGGCCTGGAGGTAGAAGGCCCCTGGGTACCCCAGTATTACATAGACACAGGAAAAGATTCATTTGTACTCACATTCGCTACACTGTGTCACTAATGGCACTTGCGACATTATAGCGAATAGTAGCAGCTTCCTTCCTTCCTTTTTATGGTCAGCTAATGTTACACTGTCCAGCAGATCACACTGGGGTTTCCTGCTCATCCATTGGTGGTCACTAATGATCTCTCACTCCTTGACCATCCTGAACAGAACTCTCTCAATGTTACAGAATGTTTTGTGTGGGCATATGTTTTTAATTATTTTGTGTATATACCTCGGCATGGACTTTCTTGGCCATGTGTTAATTTCATGTTTTATTTATTTATTTATTTATTTATTTTTGGCGGTACTGGGGATTGAACCCAGGGGCATTCTACCTCTTAGCTACACCCCCAGCTCTATTTTTCATCTTTATTTTGAAACGGGGTCTCACTAAGTTGCGAAGGGCCTCACTAAGTAGCTGAGGCTGGCCACGAACCCAGATCCTCCCGTCTCATTCTCCCAAGTACTGGGATTACAAGTGTGTGCCACAACGCCCAGCTAATTTCATGTTTTAAATGTGTGACACACTGCCAGACTGTTTTCCAAAGCGGTTACCCAGTTCAACCTGAATTTCAATAAGCAACAAATAACTTTTCAGTATAAATATGTCCCCTGCAATACTTGGGACATAGTTATGCTAAAAAATGATGTGTTGAAATTCTAGTTAAACTGGCTGTCCTGAGGTTCATCTCACACCCTTATGATAAGTGAACTTCAAGCTACAGCTTGCTTACCCCAAGTGATGGGGAGCTCATGCCCTGTGATGGCCAACTCCTCTGACTCTGGCTAGTTCTGCCTCAAAGGTCACTGTTAGTCCACATGAGGACCCGCGATGACCCAGAGCCTTGTATCTGCCTCAGCCACTGCGACTGAGTGAGGTGGACATGTGACCCAAACACTCAGCCGGTCAAAACATTCCATGGGACTTTGATTGGAACCTAGGAGAAATAGTTTCCCAAGGTTGTTGGACACCCCCAGTCCTATTTTTTATTCTTTATTTTGAAACAGGGTCTCACTAAGTTGCAGAGGGCCTCAGTAAGTACCTGAGGCTGGCCGCGAACCCGGATCCTCCGGTCTCAGTCTCCCAAGTACTGGGATTACAAGCATGGGCCACCATGCCCGCCCAGCTTCCTAACCCTGTTTTATTTCTCCTCCTCCTCCTCCTCCTCCTCCTCCTCCTCCTCCTCCTCCTCCTGCTGCTGCTGCAGTAATGGGGACTGAACTCAGGGGCCGGCTTGAGATCATCAATTTAAAAGGAAGAAAGGGCCAGGCATGGTGGCACACACTTGTAATTCCAGTACTTGGGAGGCTGAGACAGGAGGATTGCAGGTTCGTGGTCAGCCTCAGCTACTTAGTGAGGTCCTCTGCAACTTAGTGAGACCCTGTTTCAAAAAAAGAATAAAAAATAGGGCTGGGGGTGTAGCTCGGAGGTAGGATGCCCCTGGGTTCAATCCCCGGTACCGCAAAAAAAAAAAAAAAAAAAAAAAAAGAGAGAGAGAAAGGATAAGGAAAAGGAAGAATGGTAACCAGAGTACTTGAGAGGTTGAGACAGGAGGATCACAGGTTTGAGAACAACCTCAGCAATGTAGCAAGACTCTCAGCAACCTAGTAAGACCCTGTTTCAAAACATAAGCCAGGCGTGGTGGCTCAGGTCTCTAATCCCAGTACTTGGGAGACTGAAAACAGGAGGATCACAGGTTCGAAGTCAGCTTCAGCAACTTAGTGAGGCCCTTAGCAAGTTGGTGAGACTCTGTTTCAAAATAAAAAAAAATAAAATTGGGCTAGGTGTGTCGCTCAGAGGTAGAATGGCCCTGGGTTTAATCCCTGGTAAAACACACTAAATAAATAAATAAATAAATAAATAAGAATCCGGTGTGGTGGCACACACCAGTAATCCCAGTATGTGGGAGGCTGAGCCATGAGGCTCACAGGTTTGAGGACAGCCTCAGCAAGTAGTTAGACTCTCATAAAGTGAGACCGTGTTTCCAAATAAAAATAAAATATTGCTGGGGGTGTAAGTCAGAGGTAGAATGTCCCTGGGTTCAATCCCCAGTACCACACACACACACACACACACACACAGAGAGAGAGAGAGAGAGAGAGAGAGAGAGAGAGAGAAAGAGAAACGTCCTGGTTGAATAGTAAAAAGTTTTCTTATTGAAGAATGGTGCCTATAAATGTGTGTTAAATGAACATATAGATTTTCTCCCCGCAAACTCCTACTCATCCTTCAACACCCTCTTTACATGCCCTGGGGGGTCTCTTGGTCACAGGGAGGGAGGCTGTGCTCTCTTCGGTTTAAGGTCACTCTCCCTGAGAAGGCAGAAGCCGAGGGGGTGGGGATGTGCTGTGGTTCCTCCTGTCATGATTTCCGGGCCCCTGTGACTCGATCCTTCCTGCTTCCCCTCCCCCAAGCCACGGGGCATCTGAAAGTGGAGCAGCTGCTTATCTCAAGGAGCCTCCCGCCCCTGGGAGGGGCCATAAGGGGCCCCAAGAGGGAGGGAGAGAGCGGGGTGCCAAGACGTGGGGTGTGTACGCTCAGCCTGTGACCTCCATCAGGCTAGAAATGCCGCCTCACGTATGGCTGGAGTCACCCCTGCCTACAGCCCACCGTGGCTCCCAGTTTACTTGGAGCAAAGCAAGCCCCTCAGCCTGGATGGAGAGCCGGCCCTCCTCAGCCTCACCTCCCCGCAGAGCCCCAGACCCGGCTGTCTGTCTCAGTGTCCCGGAAGCCCGTCCTCCAACCTGGGCCTCCGCTGGGGTGAGCGTCCAGGCTGCCCTCCCGCTCTGCCCAGCCCTGCAGCCTCCCTCGGTGCCCCAAGGGCGGGCGCCTCCTCCAGCTCCACTTCTCCTTCCATCTTCCCTCCCTGTGTCTATCTGGTGGCCCTGTGACTCTGGGGATGGGAAGAAGGTGGCACCGGGAGCCACGCCCTCTTTCGTCCTGGCTACCCTGGTGAGGGGAAACCGAGGCCTGCGAGAGCCATCCTGGGGCTGCTGGGACCCATGCCTTTAACTCCAGCCAGCGGCCCAGGTGCACCCAGTGTCCCTGGACTCAGTTTCCCCATCTGTGAAAAGGGGTAGCAACAGATGGGCAATGATTGGGAGGGGCCACCAGTTGGCCAAGCTTCACCTTGAGCCCCTCTCCTCTCCCGCGTGCGTGTGCGAGTGCGTGTGTGCGCATGCGTGTGTGTCTGGGCCTCTCTCTGCCTCCGCCCCTCCCCCACCCCTGCCTTCACCCCGCGGGGCCCCAGGGCCAGTGAAGGCTCCTCTGTGTGGGGTCACGGGCTCGGTCCCCTCTGTACCAGAAGCAGGACACTGCCTCTTTGTCTGCGAGCTGCTGACCTCACCGCCTTTGGGACGCCTGACCCTGCCGGCCAGCTGTCCCCGGTGACCAGGCTCGGCGGAGGAGGGGCCTCCTGAAGGCCAGCCGCAAGGGCTGTGCTCACCCGGGCCTCAGTTTCCCTGGATGCTCTATTCTAGGAAAGATCCTCACTGGTTTCTTTCCTAGTGTCCTGGGACTCAAATTATTTTTTTCTTTTGTGGAACTGTGCCGGTACTGGAAAATTGCACTGATATTAATTTCTTTCTTTTTTTTTTTTTTTTTTGCGGTA
>PVJS01054479.1:0-12948 GCA_004027185.1 Glis glis | reverse complement strand
TTTCAAAATAAAGAATAAAAAATAGGGCTGGGGGTGTCGCCTGGAGGTAGAATGCCCCTAGATTCTATCCCCAGTACCGCAAAAAAACAGAAAAACCTCAGCCCATGTCGAGGGCTGAGGCCTGTCTTAGAGGCACACTGAGATTATCATCTTGGACCAGCCCAGTTTGGATACATGGTATTTGGCTGGGTGGGATCTGTCCGCAAAGGGACACATTCCAAGGGACCTGGTGTAATCTTCAAGGTGCTATCTTTGAAGTCATCTCCACCCAGTAATGGTCAATCCCTCCTTCCCCTAAATTTGTCACATATTTGCCTCGTTGACCATCTTTAACGAAACCTGAGATAATTGCTGATTTCTGTGTTTGATTAATCCTTACCGAAACCTGAAATAATTGCTGATCTGTTTGATTAATCCTTACTGTAACCTGTGATAATTGCTGATTTCTTTATTTGATTAACTTTTAAAATTCCTATAAAAATGAGGCCCTGGCTATAGAAGGCCAGAAGAATTTGTCATCTCTATCTCCTCCCCGACCCCCCAATTATTAAATGTAATTATTTTGCAAATTACTATATCAGACTTCGTGCGAGAAGACTATTGTTAGGAAGCTGCCTGGTGCAGCGACCTTCCGTGGCTGGAACCACGGAATTCAGGAAGCTGTCTGGGCAGCAATCGTCTGTGGCTGGAACCACAGACTATTTGTCAGGAAGCTGCATTGCAGCAACCATCTGTGGCAGGAACCACAGACTATTTGTTAGGAAGCTGCAGGGAGCAGCGACCTTCCATGGCAAGAACCATGGAGTAGATGGTCCGCCGGAGTTACCGCAATAAGCCCAGAATAAAATGTATACTAAAGGACATATGAGTAAGGTCCATTCTCAGCTTCAAGCCCACTTCTGCCTACAATCTCAAGTAGAAGTATCGTTTAAAAAATAGTTGTCTCTGAAGATTTGCCAAAATAGATATTTAGCTTTAGAATGTGATTTTTTTTTAGTCTTTAAAGGCAATGATATCCAACACACTGGTATATCACTGCAAATAAAACAAGGTATTTTTGTGAAGACTTAGCTTAATATTAACTAGTGTTTAAAAATAGGTAATTCCTGAGACCAATTAAATTTAGTAGTTTCTTGAAGCAAAGACAAGCAACAAAGTAATCTGAAAATCAGGCAACTCTCAGAACCAAACTTGGTTCTAAGAACTCCCATGTAATTTGACAGCATTTATATAAAAAATGGAACGGAAGCATAGAAAACTTAATTGGCTACAGCTTAGTCAGTCAACCAGTCAATTTTTAACCCATTACATCTTAATTAGTTCATTGGCCTCCTGCAACCAACTAATGGTCAGTTACTGTGATTAAACTGTATATTGGTTTGGTCTGTTGGGCCCATTGTAGGTGCCTGGACAAAACCATGGCTTCCCACAAATTTTATTTGAACACTTTCCTAATCTCAACCATTCCTGTATCAACAGATGAGTATGCTACCGAAACAATTTTAACTTTACACATTTATTTAGAAAGTTTGATTTGATTACAACAAAGTTAAGTAGGTTGGATATATGAAATATGTATTAAAGACTAAATTTCTTTATATTAGAAATTACAATTGTATACAATAATTATTCTAATTAAATTTTCAAGATGAAAGCAAAACATAATAGAAATGTAATCCCCACTAGATTTAAACAAAAGTTGTCATGTTTATCTTTCTCTGACATCTTTGTCTATCGGTAACTTCTGTTAATGTACCTTTCTCAGGTACCACATATTTTATAACATCAACACTCAACAGTGTATCATCTTAAGAGAAAACCGCTCTGAACCTTGTTGTATAACAATGCACAATTTCCTTGGTCTTCGATTCGTTAAGAAATCCCAAATGAAAAATTCAAAGTACTAAGAACCCTTTCAATAAAGTAGAGGTAATGACTTGACCAACCAACGAGGGTAACAGAAGTTCTGCTATCTAGTTAAAAAAATAAGTAAATGTGTTGCGCAGTTGTGCTTCCCTCTGTAATCCCAGTCAGTACTTGGGAGGCTGAAACCAGATGATGGCAGGATCTAGTCCAGTATGCGTTAATTTAGTGAAACCCCGTTTCACTATAAAAGGCCTGGGGGTGTAGCTCAGAGGTACAACGCCCCTGAGTTCGATCCCCAATCACACACACACACACACACACACACACTCACTTCCTGATAATTCAGTGTTTCAATACAGAGTAAATGTTGTTTCGGAACCCTACATATATCAAAACAGAATGGAACACATTTTGACGTGAATTTTACGTACAAAGTTACTCATCGCTGTTTGGGGGCAGAAAACTGTGGTTCTTCCCAACGCCGGTGATATGAAAACAAGATTTCAAAAACAACGGAAGTGCTTTTCGAATACAGTAACCAGAAGGCTGAGACTCCCCTGCGCCCTGTCCCATCCTCAAGGACTAGAAGGAGAAAGTTTATCCATCACGTTGAAATCTTCTGAGAAAAGCCATAAAAAAACTCGATTAGCTTTCCCAAGACATTCCCTAATGACCGAACGGTACCCCGATTAACACGACGTCTAGAACCCAGGTTTCCCGTCTTTGTTACGCACTTAGATTACAAAACTCTGGGGACGCTTGACTCAAAAGTAAAATAGAACTCAAGAACCTCAAGGGATATCCCGGCTGTGGGGGGAAATACACAACCAAGTGCAAACTCCTCACTACACCAACCGCCCGCGTCGCACGCCGACGATGCTGCAAGGTCCGCACTCACCCGGTGCTCGCCTGGGAAACACAGACCCCGGGTGTTTCAAAATCAGAAGCGCGGGCAAGCTTGATCGCGGGCACGGATGAGGAGCTAATCTACCATTTCATAGGTGCCCCGCGCGCGCTGGGCGCTGCCATCTTCACAGACCGCGGGTCCTTCCCCGAAGGCCCCTCAGAGGGTCGCCCCCAGCTAAGCCGGAGCGTCAGGAAGCCGCTGGCCAGTAACTCCCGCGCCTATTACGTCGCATTCTCCATCCAGGAGAACATCCCAAAACTCCAACCCCCTCTAAGCCCGGAGCGGGCTGAGCCGCAAGAACCCCCCGTGGAACTCACGCACGGACTCTCAGGCAACGCCGAGGACAGCCACAGGCTGTGAGGACGGCCGCCGGGGGCGGGGCGTCGGCGGACGCGCTCGCCGTCACCCGGGCAACGCGGCCCCGGGCAGGTGCAAAAGAACCCAGCGCCCAAAGACACGCCGGCCTCCGTCACGCCCCTGGGCGCTTCACGGAGGCGTTCGGTGGCCCGGCTGCACGCTTTCAGTGCTCGCGCCTCCGACCTTCATCCGGAAGGAGCCCGGGTCACGGGCCGAGGCGGCGCCAGGCCTCCGCCCCAGAGCCCGGCCCGGCGACGGAGGCGGCGGTCACTCCCGGATCCCCCCGAGCCTCCCCGGCGGGCGCCTCCCCTCCGCACCGCCCCCGAGCTGCCCGCCGCCTGCCTGCGCCGCCTCCCCGGCGCCGTGGGACGCCTGGCGCCGGCCGCCGCCGCGCTCACCCAGGCCCAGGCCGGCCAGGCGGCGCGCTGCACGCTACAGCTTTCGCGGCTTTTCATAGTCTTAAGTTGGAGTTGGGTTGAACTCCGGACCTCCGCGAAGAGGACCCATTTGTGTTTGTTTGGTCTTTTTTTTTTTAATTTCCAAAATGGCAGCCTCCAGCCGCGCACAAGTGTTAGATCTGTACCGGGCGATGCTGAGAGAGAGCAAGCATTTCTGCGCCTACAATTACAGGTGACCCGGCGGGCGGCGGGGGCCGGGAGGGCTGGGGCGCGGGCTGCCCCGCAATGTTCCCAGTGGGCAGAGAGCCCCTCATTGGCGCCGGCAGCCCCGCGCCTGTAACGGGGCTCCCTGCCTCAGGTGTGGTCCTCTGAGCTCTGGACTGGCCCTTCCTTCTACCCGGGAAGACGTTCAAATCGTGTGATGTTTTCCCCAAAATTGGATGCCTTGGTTCGTGCTGTCACGTTTCTGCAATTAAAAAAAAAAAAAGGTGCACGTGAAAGCTGCACGTGGTAAAGTTAGTACCATTGATCTAAAACTTTCCTTGAGAATTGGAAGAGAGTGGACTGGACAGTCAGTAGCACATGGTCACAAAACTGAAAGCTCGCTTCAGCGCTTCGGCTTCTCAGG
This sequence comes from Glis glis, assembly GCA_004027185.1. Taxonomy (NCBI): domain Eukaryota; kingdom Metazoa; phylum Chordata; class Mammalia; order Rodentia; family Gliridae; genus Glis; species Glis glis. The sequence continues at coordinate 8,792 of PVJS01054479.1, read as the reverse complement.
GATCTTAAGGCCCTGTTAGGTTGCAAGGATCAATTCCATTTCGTTTGGGGGATAAGGGAAAAGGGGTGCATACACAAGTAGTAGTAAAGGAGAAGGGGTTTCAATTCCAAGAGCTGAAACGTTACTTTATTTTGACTCACCACATAGGGATCTGTAGGACTTTTAAAAAAGTCTAGAATAAAGTCCAGACGCTTACTTTGTTTTAATTTAGTTAAATTTCTTTTTTAACTGATACATAAAAATACAGAAATTACACATACTAATGAGGTGCCATTTGAGATTTCCATAGATGTACTTGTGTAATTCCATGCAATAAAATTTTACATTTATTTCTTTATTCATTCGTTTATTTGTGGTACTGGAAATTGAGCCCAGGGGCATTCTACCTCTGAACTACACCCCTAGCCCGTTTTATTTTTTATTTTACTTCAGGGACTCCCTAAGTTGCTGAGGGTCTTGCCAAATTGCTGAGGATGGTCTCAAACTTACAATCCTTCCGTCTCAGCTTCCCAAATACTAGGATTATAGATGTGGACCACCTATCCAGCAAACTTACATTTTTAAAAATACAGCCCACTGTTTTCATGCCTGTCCCATTCCCCTATTTATGGGTCTCTTCTTGATTTTTATATGTCTTGTCTCTACCTTATAGCCTCTGCTTGCATATGGGTTTCTGTTTCCTTATAACTTGTGACTCATCATTCATATATATATATAAATTATATATGTGAATTATATGTGTGTACATATATATATATATATATATGATTATATGTGCATCCTTTCAGATTTGGTGTCTTTACTAACTTCCTGAATCCTCTCTGATTTTGAGTCATGTTCCCAAGAGCAAAAATCTGATTCAACCAGTTCATCAGACCATACCTCACTTTAGACTGTCTAGGCTATGAATTTTGATATTATAGGAGCAGAGCCCACACCTGGATCAGACCTACTTAGGTAGGCCCCCTCCACTAGGAATGTAAGCCTGCAGGCCCTGTACTCATTAGACCTAGTACAACCTCAGTCAGTGGACAAAATCTCTAAGCTGGTCAGTTACTGTCAAAACTTTTTAGAAAGTTGCACTGGACACATAGCCATCCTTTAAATAGAAAAGCATCTTCAAATGGTTAAACATTTCTCATGAGAGCATGGTTTTACTTAATGGCTGGCTTTGAAGTACAAAGGATACAGACACTAAGGCATGTTGGTGGAATTTTTAACAAATATGTAAGTGAATGAGAAGAATCCAATCATTTTCGTCTCAGTCTAGATTTGTCATTTTTTGTTCACTGAGAATAAACAAGGAGTGGGAATCAGCACACAGTTCACACACTGCAGAAACAGTGACAGGGAGAGGGTACCTCTGAGAGCACATTGTGAGAAAGACAAATAGCAACTCTCGAAGAATATATAGCCTTGGATGTCACTCAACCTCTGTATTTCAATTTTCTTGTTTGTGAAATTGGACCATTGGACTAGACAATCTCCAAGGACCCTTCTGTTTCTGAAATTCCATCTGGAAGTGACATAGGAGCCAGTAAGGGAAAAAATTATCAAGTGAATAAATGCAAAGCCAACAGGAGTAAACTGCAGAAAATCTTTCCAGGCTGTACTTAGTAGGCAGAAAATTGGAAATGAGTTTCAGTATAAGTAACTATAGGATAACATACATTTAGAAAGTAATTGGTCAGATTATACTTGGAGTATATGCTTCCAAGCTAAATTTATCATCCAAACATAGATATGAGCCAGGCGTATGCCTGTAATCCCAGTACTTGGGAGACTGAGATAGGAGCATCGCAGGTTCGTGGCCAGCCTCAGCTACATAGTGAGGCCCTCCGCAACTTAGACCTGTTTCAAAATAAAGAATAAAAAATAGGGCTGGGGGTGTGGCTCAGAGGTAGAATGCCCCTGGATTCAATCCCCAGTACCACAAAAACAAAACAAAAATATTAATATGTTATCCAAAAGAATCTGGTAGACATTTTTCACTGCTGCTTGAAATCGTGTTCTTAAGACGACATTCCTGCTACTATCATTTTCCAAGATAATAGCTTTATAAAATATGTCAACAGGTTATAGATTCCCAAACTTACTGACTTATCACCCCCTTTTAAGAAAAAAAATTACTTGGTACCCCCCTGGGTGCTTCCACCACCCTTTATTTTTATTCAAGGCCTCCAATTGCACCCAAGGCAACTGTACTACTGCCCCCTGAATCAGTCCAGAGCCCCACACACCCGCACCCCCAGGCAGTATCTCTAACTTTGGGAATCTGTTTTAGATGGTTATTATGTTCTATGGATTCCAAGGATAGCTACTTTCCTTCTCTCTAATCTCAGGAGTTATCACTGATGGGAAACCAATAACAATGTCTGCGTACCACTTCTATTTTATGTTCTCTATTAACATGTAAAATTTTAGCAACAACCCTCTGAGGTACATACTGATTTCATAACCTAGTAAGGAAACCAAGGCATAGAGAGGTAAAATAATGTATCAAAAGTCACAAAGCTAGTGCTAGATGACCAGTCAAAAGCAGACTAGTGCACATATTAAGACAAGCTGAAAATTGTGATGCCTGAGGTAATTGCAGTAATCTAAGTATTTTGGAGTTCTCTTGCAAGACCTACGTACAGGCTACTTTTTAATACCATGGACCCTGTCTGCTGCTCCAGTCTCCAGCCCAGCAAGCCTCACACATGCCCCCTGCCCTCTTTCGTAATCATTTGCAGTTTCTTAAAATGCCATGACCTCTTGAGCCTCCCGGCCTTTCCAAGTACCGTTCTATCTGGCGTGTCCTTCATCACCCTTGTCCAGAGGTCCTCCTCTTCCTTCAACATTCACCTCAATCATGACCTTCTCTGGGCAGTTTTTTCTTAATTGTCCCTATTCCATGGCCCCCCACTTCTATCTGTCCCCTCACCCCAACAGGCCCCATTCTTAGGTGTTCTTTTAACTCAGTGCCTCCAAAAAACTTCTGAAGCCTACTTTTTCCAGTGTTATAGCAGGCCCTGGAGATAGAAAGGTGAGAGCTGTGGGCTCAGCAAGGTGCCTGTTGTCAATAGCTTTATAGACCTAGGTGGGAAACAGAGACAGTTTCTGCAACTAACACAGTGCTGGGATAGAAGTATGTGCAGGGTGTAGAATCAAGCCTTCCTAAACAATGACATTGGATCAAAGGCATGAAGCAGCATCATGTCCTCAGATAAGAGCAAACAGTAGACTATTGCTGGAGAGTTGAATGTGATTCAGAGAGTGACAAGACTGAGACTGAGGTTGGATACTTTGGGGTGGGGTAGGGGGTCGAGATCTCCTAATTTGCCCAGGCTGACCTTGAACTCAACAATCCACCTGTCTCAACCTCCGAGTTACTGGGATTATAGGCACATGCCACACCCAGGTTGGAAGAGGCCACATATTTGAAGGTCTGTTGCCCATGCTAAGGAACCTAGACTTTATTCTTAGCTAACAGACAGCCACTAAAGAGCTTTAAGCTGTAAAGTGGCATGCCATGTTTGAATTTTAAGTAAGATGTCAGCAATGTAGAAGATATTTCTCAGGGGGTGAAAACAAGGACACCAAACAGGAGTTGATTACGACAGTGTCAAGGATAAATTAAAACCTTAATAAAGGCCGGAGTCATGAAAGACAGAGAAAACAGACATATTTGAAAAGTAATTAGAAGGTAAAACTGTTAGAACTCTAGTGACTGGATGCCAGAATAAGGAAAAAGAAAATTGAAGCATTCTAGAATGCCATCCAGGTAAAGTGAGGCACAGTGAGGGTTAATAGATACGTTATGCCATTAACCGGCTTTGAGAATACAGAGATATTGGTCTTATGGAGAGAACATTTTGAGCTCGTGTTTAGGGTGTCTAGAGTGAATTGGGCACGGGATGCCCAACAGGAGCTGTCAGTCACAGGTCGAAAGCCCAGAGGAGTGACAGCACTGGAGTAGTCAGCCCCACCAACTCTGGAACCCTGAGCAAGTGCACTTCACTCTGTTCTCTGGTTCCTGGATCTGTAAGTTGGGAATAATTCACTCCCTCTTCTGCCCCGTATGCCCCTGATGGATCAAGAATGAGAATGTGAATTGTTCTAGCCCTAATGTGAGTAGTATTAACACCAAGCACCTTTAACTTTGTTTAAAAAAAAAAGGCAACTACATGGAAGGCTTATGGTCTTCCCCCTTGGAACTAATGTTCCTAATACTTCTTAAAAACACATTGTGTGTGTGTGTGTGTGTGTGTGTGTACGCGTGCGCACGAGTGTGCGTATACACACAGACATGCACATATATATATATTTATAACTACACTAGGGCCTGGAAGTAGATGGAATACAAACACAAGATGGCCCTGCTGTGAAAAGATTGTGGTATGTTTGGGCATAAGGACAGCTCAAGAAACTTAACGGAGAAAACATGCAAATTGAAATAGCTCCCAAACAGTGGGAATTCACAGAATATAGTGCATTTTGGGCTACACTTTTCTTAATGATTTTTTGGCTGCCACCTATTATAATACTATAATTTTTTTTTAACTGTACCGGGGATTGAACCCAGGGGCGTTCTACCTCCACGCTACACCCCCAGCCCCATTTTTTATACTTTATTTTGAAACCAGGTCTCACGACCTGGTTGCGGAGGGCCTCACTAAGTAGAGAGAGAGAGAGCGAGCTGAGGCTGGCCGCGAACCCGGATCCTCCGGTCTCCACCTCCCAAAGTACTGGGATTACAAGTGTGCGCCACCACGCCCAGCATAAAAATATTTTTCAATAACATTGCAGTGATTATTTCAATCTTCTAGGCCTACTTTCATTTGCAATTCTGTATATCTTCTCTCATTTAGAAACTTAAAATCTTTGTGTGTCTGTGTTAGTTACTGGGTATTGAACCCAGGGGCATTTTCCCTCTGAGCTGTTTAGAAACAGGGTCTTACTAAGTTGCCAAGGACCTCATAAAGTTACTGATGCTGGCCGCGAACCTGCAATCATCCTGTCTCAGCCTCCTCTGAACCTCTCCTGTTCTTATGCCAAAACCTCCCATTAAGGAGAAGTTGCTGATGTGTGAGAAATTCCATCCTCCTGCTCTTTCTCACTTTTTTCCCTTGACTCAATTTAGAGCTACCCAGACACATCAGCTTGGACACATCAGGAGCATTTAGCACTTTGCTTGCTGGCATATGTAATACACACACGCGCCAGGGTTTGAGTTTGAGACCTGCACATTTTAAGTCTTTAAAAAAAATGCTTTTGATGTAGGGTAAATATTATGAGGTATTGAAGAAACCATGAAATTCTATTTTAAGCAGCCAAATAAGAGTTTTACTTACTGTGAAATGTTGAACAAATCATGTATCTCCATGAAAACTACTTTAACTTTTTTATTTCAGGAAATGTAAGGACATAGTAAAGGGAGGTAAAAAATAAAAGAGGAAAAGACTGTTTTGTTAAATTTTCAAAGATCTCCCCAAATTAAGTCTTAACATTTGTTCTGAATTTATGCTGTTGGGCTCATATATAGCCTGTGGCACTTTGTTATAAAGAACCAATCGTACCTGACCCCTTCAACAATGCCCCACAGGCAACTAGAGGCAATTCATGTATGCCTAAAAGTAGTTTCTCAGACTTTTGAAAGATTATTCATTATCATTAAATATGCTTAGAATTTCCCCCCAAAAAAAGTTTTTTTCTCTTGTGATTTATGTGTTGGATGAAAATAAATAACACTATACAGTTAACTTAGAGAAGAAAACATTTAAGATATTCAGATTGAGAAAATCATATTTAGCAACCTAAATTTTGGGATGAAAGATAACATGCCTTTCTACTCTAGATAATAGAGTGAAGTATTAAAAATGATTAGGCCTATGTGGTGTGTCTCTCTCTTTTTTTTTTTTTTGTACTGGGGATTGAATCAGGGACATTCTACCTCCAAACTATACCCCCAGCCCTTTTTATTTTTTATTTTGAAATGGGGGCTACTGAGTTGCTGAGAGCTAAGTTGCTAAAGCTGGCCTTGAACCTGTGATCCTCCTGTCTCCACCTCCCAAGTACTGAAATTACAGGCATCCCCCACCACATCGAGCTTTTTATTGCTAATTTTTTAACAAGAGTTTCAAAGTTGCACTTATTCTATCCATCCTTCACCTTGTCCCCTAATGCATCTTTAAAACGTATAAATATACACACAATAAAATTAAATTATTTTTATAATTAAAACCAATAAATGAGGGAATCAAAGCAAAGAAAAAGGTAAAGAATATAAGAAAGCAAGGAGTAAAGTTAGTCCACAAAATGCAATCATAAGTAAATAGTATGTTCATGATCTAAAGTATTAAATTATTCTGTGTTGCAGTAGGGTAATTATTTTCTATGCAAAGTGTAATTACAAAACATTGTTTGAAAATGGATGTAATAGGCATAATAGAAACTTGACTGGCTCCTAGGAGCCCCATCCACAGCCATAGGCCGACTACTGAGGAAGAAAGGCATTGTGTGTCCTTTCTTCTCCTGTATGATCCCTCTCCTCACACTGAACCCCATCTCAAATTCTAACCTTTAGAAACCAAATAAAGTAATACAACTAGGTAAGTTGTATGAACCAGGTGGCGTTTATAGATTTAGCAAGGTTCGGCTGAGTTAAGGTGCGTCCTCCTAGCTGTTGTCTGGATTAGTAATAGGGATACCTGGAATAGGGTTCTTTTAGCACATCTCTACTTCTCATTTTAAGAAGCAGATTAAAAGTTCTCAAGGTTATGGCATAATAAGACATCACTTTGATATCTTGATCATCTATATGTCTTCATAATCACTCATCATTAGTATTCTCTTTGACAATATAATAGGTCTTTTAATTCAGATATTTTGAGGTCACAGTGAACTTTTATGACAACAAAAATGAATGCCACCATGACTTAATTCTAGAATTTTCCTTTATTTTCCTTTCCCACTTCTTTCCCCGTGTTATGGTTTGAATGTGTCCCCCACAGGTTCATGTACTGGTACCTTGGTCCCCAGGGCATTCTGTTTGTTGCGGTGGGGAACCTTTCAGAGGTAAGGCCTAATGAAAGGTAATTAGATCGTGGCGGTGCTGGCCCAGGGAGGGATTAATGCTGGTCTGGTGGAGTTAGTTTAAGAGTGAGGTGTTATACAGGGATGATACAGCTGTGTGTGGTGGCGCACGCTTGTAATCCCAGTACTTGGGAGGTGGAGACCAGAGGATCTGGGTTCGCGGCCAGCCTCAGCTACTTAGTGAGGCCCTCCGCAACTTCGTGAGACCCTAGGGCCGGGGGTATAGCTCGGAGGTAAAATGCCCCTGGGTTCAATCCCCAGTACCACAAAAAAAAAAGAAAAAGGAGGGATGATACCCCACACACTTGGCCCCTTATAAACATGACTGGTTTCCTTTTCATCTTCATGTTGTAACACAGCCAAGGGAATCCTCCCTAAAGGCCAAACAGATGGGGCCACTGGATCTTGGGCTTTCAGCCCCCAAAACTGTAAACTAAATCTATTTTCTTTGTAAACTGCTCAGCCTCAAGTATTTTCCTATAGCAACAGAAAACTATTCAAGATATACTGAAATTCTGATTTCTGAACTAATTTGCCTTATGGATTCTTTCCAGTATTATGAATGAGTATTATAAATGAGGTAATTTTTTTTTCACTCCTGGGGATTAAACCCAGGGCCTTGCACATGCTAGGCAAGTGCTCTGCCACTGAGCTATGCCTCAGCTTAAGTGCGGCAATCTTGACTTAGAAAGATTCTTGCCTTTAAGTCATACAGCTGTAATCCCAGTACTTGGGAGACTGAGACAGGAGCATCGCAGGTTTGAGGCCAGCCTCAGCAACTTAGCGAGATCCTGTTTCAAAATAAAAGGTAAAATAGGGCCGGGGTATTAGTAGCTCAGAGGTAATCCCTGGTATAACCTGGGTTTGATTCCCAGTAGCACACACACCAAAAAAAAGATTCAACCTTGGTTCATATTTTAGGTCAACTAAATTTCTTCTTTGTGTGTGTGTTGGGGGTAGGGGTTGGCTTTTTATTTTTGTATATGTGTGTGACCTTGGTATTAATCATGTACTCGCCCGGGTGTGGTGGTGCATGCTTATAATCCCAGTACTTGGGAGACTAAGACAGGAAGGTCTCAGGTTCAAGGACAGCCTCAGCAAGTAGTGAGACTCAACCTAGCAAGACCCTGTTTCAAAAAAAAAAAATAGGGATGGAGGTGTAACTCAGAGGTAGAATGCCCCTGAGTTCAATCCCCAGTACCAAAAACAATCAATCAATAAATAAAAATAAAATATAAGTCATGTACTTTCCTGTATGTCATCTATAAATTGAGAATACTAGAGTTGTAGAACTTTTTATCAGAATATTTGGTATTCTAGTAGGTGCTTCCAAATCATTTCTGTAGTTAGCAAATACAGTCTGCCATCCACATCTACTAGAGCCTTATCTTCAGATTCCCCATTCACATTCAACCATCTGAAAATGGAAGTTTTTTGTGGGGGGGGGGTCGATTACATTGTTGCAGATGTGCACCATGTAGTTAGATCTACCATACTACATCTGTACTAAACATGTACAGACTTTTCCTTGTCATTACTTTCTAAAAAATAGTGTAAGGCCGGGCGTGGTGGCGCACGCTTGTAATCCCAGTACTTTGGGAGGCGGAGACCGGAGGATCCGGGTTTGCGGCCAACCTCAGCTCTCTCTCTCTCTCTCTCTCTCACTCTCTCTCTCTCTCCCTAGTGAGGCCCTCCGCAACTTCGTGAGACCCGGT
>PVJS01054478.1:0-12947 GCA_004027185.1 Glis glis | reverse complement strand
AAAAAAAAAAAAAAAAAAAAAGGGCGTGGTGGGACACACTTATAATCCCAGTACTTGGGAGGTGGAGACAGGAGGATCCGGGTTCGCAGCCAGCCTCAGTACTTAGTGAGGCCCTCCGCAACCTAGTGAGACCCTGTTTCAAAATAAAGAATAAAAAATAGGGCTGGGGGTGTAGCTCGGAGGTAGAATGCCCCTGGGTTCAATCCCCAGTACCACACACACAAAAGAAACAAAGTTCTTGAAACCACTTTCATCTCTCTTTTCATCTTTTTCCTTTTTTTTTGTAGTATTGGAGATTGAACCCATGGGCATTCTACCTCTGAGTTACACCCCCAGCTATATTTTATTTTGAAACAGGGTCTCACTAAGTTGCTGAGGTTTCACTAAATAACTGAGGCTGTCCTAGAACTTGCAATTCTCCTGTCTCAGCCTCTCAAGTACTGGGATTACACCACGCCTGGCTTCTCTTTTCTATCCACACATACTGTTCTTATGTTTAATGTCATGCATTAGCTGGGAGTGGTAGCACATGCTTGTAATCCCAGTACTTGGGAGGCTGAGACAGGAGGATTGCAGGATCAGACTGTCTCAGCAAGTAGTGAGACTCTCATCTACCTAACAAGATCCTGTTTTCTTTCTTTTTTTTTTTTTGCGGTACGGGGATTGAACCCAGGGGCATTCTACCTCCGAGTTACACCCCCAGCCCTATTTGTTGTTCTTTATTTTGAAACGGGGTCTCACTAAGTTGCAGAGGGCCTCACTAAGTAGCTGAGGCTGGCCGCGAACCTGCGATCCTCCTGTCTCAGCCTCCCAAGTACTGGGATTACAAGCGTGCGCCACCACGCCCGGCTTACGAGACCCTGTTTTCAAATAAAAATAAAATAGGGCTGGAGGTGTAGCTCGGATGTAGAATTCCCCTAGGTTCAATCCCCAGTATCACACAAAAAAATAAAATAAATATAAAAAAATAATGTGATGCATTATTTTAGTTTTTTGTTCCTAGACCGTAAACCATTTTAAAACAATTATCTTCTACTTCATTTGCAACTCACATGGTGCTAAACAGAAACTAGTCTTTTAATACGTACTTGCTGACTGACAGCTCATATGCCTTTATCTAAATTATGGGGGAAAAACATATTTTTCCTTTTTATCTTCAATGAGTATTATTAGCATGACTATTATGCACATTAATGAAGGGAAATGCTAATGTGGCTGATACAAACAAAATAATTCCTAAAACATTTCTACCTCTTAGCTACACCCGGAGCCTGATTTTATTCTCTATTTTTTTTTTTTTGTGGAACTGGGGATTGAACCCAGGGGCATTCTACCTCAGAGCTACCCCCAGTAAAAACACACACACACACACACACACACACACACACACACACACACACTTGCACATGTTTCTAGCACAAAGTCAGAGGTGGCACTGTCCTTGGTCTGGGTTAGTAATCTCAGTGGGCTCTTCCAGGGTTCTAGGGGCCCAAGGCTTAGTTTCCTCTTGGTGTTGTTATAGGCCTTGGCCTCAGGGCAACCGTGCCTTTCCTGTTTGCTCACAAGTTCACTCACACTCCTGTTTCAGCGCTTCACATTTTGAGCAAACAGACTCTTGGAGAGCTCCCTTACTTTTGTGTGTGTGTGTGTGTGTGTGTGTGTGTGTGTGGTACCGGGGATTGAGCCCAGGGGCATTCTACCTCCATGCTACACCCCCGGCCCTATTTATTTTTTTTATGCTTTATTTTTGAAACGGGGTCTCACGAAGTTGCCGAGGGCCTCACTAAGTAGCTGAGACTGGCCGCGAACCCAGATCCTCCGGTCTCAGCCTCCCAAGTACTGGGATTACATGCACCACCACACCTGGCATTATCTTTTGTTTTGAAACAGGGTCAAGCTAAGTAGCTGAGGCTGGCCGCAAACCCGGATCCTCAGGTCTCCACCTCCCAAGTACTGGGATTACAAGCGTGCGCCACCATGCCCAGCAGCCCCTTATTCTTTTTTTTTTTTGCGGTACCGGGGATTGAACCCAGCGGCGTTCTACCTCCGCGCTACACCCCTGGCCCTATTTTTTATACTTTATTTTGAAACCGGGTCTCACGAAGTTGCGGAGGGCCTCACTAAGGAGAGAGAGAGAGAGAGAGAGAGAGAGAGCGAGCTGAGGCTGGCCACGAAGCCAGATCCTCCGGTCTCCGCCTCCCAAAGTACTGGGATTACAAGCGTGCGCCACCACGCCCGGCTTATTCTTTATTTTGAAACAGGGTCTCACTAAGTTGCGGAGGGCCTCACTAAGTAGCTGAGGCTGGCCGCGAGCCTGGATCCTCTGGTCTCAGCATCCCAAGTACTGGGATTACAAGTGTGCACCACCACGCCCGGCTCACAATGACTTCTTTCGGAAGAGTGCGGTAATGGGGGAAAAGAAGAGTAATGTGACAAAAACTACCTCAGCCAGGTAATCAAGGTTAGCATCATGTTGGTAGGATATCCTTGATAGGATGTAATGAGAATCAAATTTCATGATCTTCCTTTTGAGAACCTGTAACACCAGCTAGTTATTAAAAAAAAAAATCAAGCCGGGTGTGGTGGTCAATGCCTATAATCCTAGTACTTGGAAGACTGAGACAGGAAGATTACAGGTTCGAGGTCAGCCTCCGCAAGTAGTGAAGCTCTCATCAACCTAATGAGACCTTGTTTCCAAATAAAAATAAAATAGGGCTGGGGATGTAGCTCGGAGGAAGAATGCCCCCGAGGTTCAATCCCCAGTACAAAAAATAAAAATAAAAAATAAAATAAAATAAAAAAGGGCTAGGGTGTAGTTCCAAGGTAGAATGCCCCTGGGTTCAACCCCCAGTACCGCAAAGAAAAATAAATAAATAAAAAATAAATAAAGCCGGGCGTGGTGGCGCACGTTTGTAATCCCAGTGCTTGGGAGGCAGAGACCGGAGGATCTGGGTTCATGGCCAGCCTCAGCTCTCTCTCTCTCTCTCTACTTGGTGAGGCCCTCCGCAACTTCGTGAGACCCGGTTTCAAAATAAAGTATAAAAATAAATAAATAAATAAAAAATAGGAGCCAGGCAAGGTGGCACACACATGTAATCCCAGTGCTTGGGAGGCTGAGACAGGAGGCTCACAAGTCCACAGCTAGCCTCCACTACTTTTTTTTTTTTTAATTTTGTTTGCAGTACTGGGGATTGAACTCAGGGGCATTCTACCTCTGGGCTGTACCCCCAGCCCTATTTTTTATTCTTTTATTTTGAAACAGGGTCTTGCTAAGTTGCGGAGGGTCTCACTAAGTAGCTGAAGCTGGCTGTGAAGCTGGATCCGCCTGTATCAGCCTCCCAAGTACTGGGATTACAAGTGTGCGCCACCAAGCCCGGCTTCTAGCCTCCACTACTTAGTGAGGTCCTTCGCAACTTAGTGAGACCCTATTTCAAAATAAAATAATAAAATACGGCTGGGGACATGGCTCGGAGGTAGAATGTCCCTAGGTTCCATCCTCAGTATCACAAAAACTTTAAAAAATTAAATAAAAAATAAAAAGGGCAGGGGGTGTAGTTCAGAGGTAAAAGGCCCCTGGGTTCAATTCCCAATACCATAAAAAATAAAAATAGCCAGGCATGGTGGCACACGCTTGTAATCCCAGTACTTGGGAGGCTGAGACCGGAGGATCCGGGTTTGCGGCCAGCCTCAGCTACTTAGTGAGGGCCCTCCGCAACTTCGTGAGACCCGGTTTCAAAACAAAGTATAAAAAATAGGGCCAGGGGTGTAGCTCGGAGGTACAACGCCCCTGGGTTCAATCCCTGGTACCGCAAAATAAATAAATAAATAAATAAATAAATAAATATAAAGTAAAAAGCCTATTTAAGAGTTACGTTTGTTAAAATTTCTGCAAAAATTCAGTTGCATTTTTAGTGGAAGGATCACACAAAATATTAACCAATCACATCATCAGAAACAGAAGTCTTTCCATTCAACCTTCAGCTCAGTGCAATCATGCTTCTTCCCTTTGGCAAACTTTCTGTAGTTTCTGAGACACCGTCTGTTCTGATCTCTCCTCCCTCGAAGCCACCTATTCTTTCTTTTTTTTGTGTGTGGTACTGGGGATTTAACCCAGAGGGCTTCTACCTCTGAGCTCCACCTTCAGCCCTATTTTTTATTGTTTATTTTGAAACCGGGTCTCACTAAGTTGCGGAGGGCCTCACTAAGTAGCTGAGGCTGGCCGCGAACCCAGATCCTCGGGTCTCAGCCTCCCAAGTACTGGGATTACAAGCGTGCGCCACCATGCCCGGCTTGAAGCCACCTATTCTTGAGCTCTTTTTATTTTTATTTTTTAGGACTGGGGATTGAATTTAGAGCTGTTCTACACCCCCAATCTTTTTTTTTTTTTTGCGGCACTGGGGATTGAACCCAGGGGCATTCTACCTCCGAGTTACACCCCAAGCTCTATTTTTTATTCTTTATTTTGAAACAGGGTCTCACAAAGTTGCGGAGGGTCTCACTAAGTAGCTGAGGCTGGCCTCGAACTTGTGATCCTCCTTTCTCAGCCTCCCAAGTACTGGGATTACAGGCATGTTCCACCATGCCCAGCATAAGATAACTCATTTCTTTTTGTTGTGGTACTGGAGATTGAACCCAGGGGTGTTATACCTTTTTTGTTTTTTTTTTGTGGTACCGGGGATTGAACCCAGGGGCATTCTACCTCCGAGCTACACCCCCAGCCCTATTTTTTATACTTTATTTTGAAACTGGGTCTCACGAAGAAGTTGCAGAGGCCTCACTAAATAGCTGAGGCTGGCCGCGAACTCTGATCCTCCAGTCTCCGCCTCCCAAGTACTGGGATTACAAGTGTGCGCCACCACACTCGGCAGGTGTTATACCTTTGAGCTATTCCCCCAGCCCTATTTTATTTTTTATTTTGAAAGAGGGTCTCAATAAATTGCAAACGGCCTTACTAAATTGCTGTGTCTGGCCACGAACCTTTGACCCTCCTGTCTCAGTCTTCCAAGTACTGGGATTACAGGCATGCTCTACCACGCCCAGCTTTGAGCTAACTCTTTCTTCTCGTGTGTGTGGTGTGTGGGGTATTGGGGATTGAATCCAGGGACATTCTACCTCTGAGCTACACTTCCAGCTCTTTCATTAATATTTATTTATGAAACAGGGTCTCCCTTAGGTTGCTGAGATTCTCACTGCATTGCTGAAGCTGTCCTCGAATCTACCATCTTCCTGTCTCAGTCTCCTAAGTATTAGGGTTACCAGCGTGCACCACCATGCCTGGCTCCCACTGTTCATTCTTTGGCCCTAAAACAACCCCTATTCTCTTCATTTGACACACTGTATTTGAAAAGCTTACACACAAACCGGGCACCATAGCTCACGCTTGTAATTCCAATACTTGGGAGGCTGAGACAGGAGGATCGTAGGTTCACGGCCAGCTTCAGCTACTTAGTGAGGCCCTCTGCAACTTAGTGAGACCCTGTTTCAAAATAAAAAATAAAATAGGGCTGTGGGTGTAGCTCAGAAGTAGAATGCCTCTGGGTTCAATCCCCAATACCACACACAAAAAAGAAAAGCTTACGCAGTAACTACTACACATATGCTTACAATTCCCAAGTCTACTTACTCTCTAGTCCAAACCACTCCTGCAAATATAACACAGTCGTTCAAGCTTAGTTTCAAAGATCAGCCCCTGTCCAACCGCTGCATGACCATTTCCAAGCATTGCTTCCCGCACTTAATACAACAGAATAATCAAACCTATTTCTTTAAAGGTTACCAACATTGCATGACATATGAGGTGGCACACACCTGTAATCCTAGTACTTGGGAGGCTCAGAAAGGAGAACTGCAGGTTTAAGAACATCCTCAGTAACTTAGTGAGATCCTGTTTCAAAATAAAAAATAAAAGTCGGAGCTGGGCGTGGTGGCACACACTTGTAATCTCAGTACTTTGGGAGGCGGAGACCGGAAGATCCGGGTTCGCGGCCAGCCTCAGCTCTCTCTCTCTCTCTCTCTCTACTTACTTAGTGAGGCCCTCCGCAACTTCGTGAGACCCGGTTTCAAAATAAAGTATAAAAAATAGGGCTGGGGGTGTAGCGCGGAGGTAGAACGCCCCTGGGTTCAATCCCCGATACCGCAAAAAAATTAATAAATAAATAAAAATAAAAGCCGGGCCTGTGCCACCAAGCTCAATTTAGACATTAATTTTAAGATTTTTTTTTTTTGCAGTACTATGGATTGAACCCAGGGGCGTTCTATCTCGGAGCTACACCCCCAGCCCTATTTTTTAGTCTTTATTTTGAAACAGGGTCTCATTAAGTTGCGGAGGGCCTCACTAAGTAGCTGAGGCTGGCAGCGAAGCTGGATCCTCCAGTCTCAGCCTCCCAAGTACTGAGATTACATGCGTGTGCCACCACGCCCGGCTTTAATTTTTAGAATTTAAAAATATTGTCGGGAATGGTGGTGCACACTCCTAATCCCAGTATTGGGAGGTTGAGACAGGAGGATTGCAGGTTCGAGGACAGCCTCAGCTACTAGTGAGACTCATCAACATTATGAGACCCTGTTTCAGAATAAAAATAAGAAAATAGGGCTGGGGGTATAGCTCAGAGGTAGAATGCCCCTGGGTTCAATCCCCAGTGCCAAAACAAAACAAGAATTTAAAAATATTTATCAATTCATTAAAACAATAATAAATCTATTATAATTAATACATTTTTATTTTTAATTAAAAGTAACTATATTTTGTCAAACAAAAAATTTAGTGAGAGTAAGCTATTTTACTTTTTCTTCTTTTTTTTGTGGAGCTGGGAATTGAACCCAGGGACATTCTACCTCTGAACTACACCCCCAGCCCTATGCCCTATTTTATTTTTTATTTGGAAAGAGGGTCTTGCTAAGTTGCTAAGGGACTTGGTAAACTACTGAGGCTGGCCTCAAACCTGTGATCTTCTTGTCTCAGCCTCCCAAGTACTAGGATTACAAACGTGCACCACCACACCTGGCCACAGTGCAACTTTCACTAAAGGTTAATAATAAAGAAAGACTACCTACTACTCTCTGCTGGCGGGCACCAAAGAATTAAAAAGCCAGGCGTGGTAGCACACGCTTGTAATCCTAGTACTAGGGAGGCTAAGACAGGAGGATAACAGGTTTGTGGCAGAAAATTCGTGAGGCCCTCCATAATTTAGTGTGACCCTGTTTCAAAATAAAGAATAAAATAGGACTGGGGATGTAGCTCAGAGGTAGAATGCCCCTGGGTTCAATCCCCAGTATGGGAAGGAGGGAGGGAGGGAGGGAGGGAGGGAGGGAGGGAGGGAGGAAGGAAGGAAGGAAGGAAGGAAGGAAGGAACCACTGGAGAGTAAAGTAGAAGATTAAGGAGAGATAAAGACCACAATCAATCTATATGCAAAATTTTTTTTTTTTTGGTACCGAGGATTGAACCCAGAGGCATTCTACCTCCAAGCTACACCCCAGCCCTTTTTTTATGTCTTATTTGGAAACAGGGTCTCACTAGGTTGCTGAAAGCCTCACTAAACTGCCAAGGCTGGCTTTGAACCTGTGATTCTCCTGTCTCAGCCTCCCAAGTACTAGTATTACAAGCATGCGCCACAACTCCTGGTTTTAATTTTTTGTTGTTGGTACAATCCTCCCGTCTCAGTCTCCCAAGTACTGGGACTATGAGCATGCAACACCACACCGGGCTCTACATTTGTAAAACTTATACCCAGCACATTAAACACTTCTTTCATCAAAGAACCTTTATTTCAATGTTTCTCTAAGAAGAAGAGAACACGAATGAGGTATTTTTAAAACTATCTTATCTTAGTCAGGAAAGCATGAATGTTTCGAAGCACAAATGGGAATGTTGCCTTTTCCCAAAAGGAGTAACTAGGTTCTACTACTTTCTGTAGGAGATGAGCATTTCCCCAGTGTTCTAAAATTAAAGTCTGTGGAGGTGCTGGAATCTGAAAGCACTACGAAACACCAACTACTTTTAGTTTTGTTGACAAAAACAGATGAGAAAGTCAGCCAAGCTAGTTAGTACAACAGTGTTAGTTAAGTTTTTGGGTAATTTAACTAGGGTCTTTGAGCTCCTTTTACAGATTAAACTGCATATACCCTAAGATTTCAGATAATTGAAATTTTATTTTTTCTAATTTTTTTGCGGTACTGGGGATTGAACCCAGGGGCATTCTACCTCTGAGCTACACCTCAGCCCTATTTTTTATTCTTTATTTTGAAACAGGGTCTCACTAAATTGCGGAGGGCCTCACTAAGTAGCTGAGCCTGGCTGTGAACCTGTGATCTTCCTGTCTCAGCCTCCCAAGTACTAAAATTACAAGCATGTGCCACCATGCCTGGCTGAGGTGGCCTGTTTTAACAAAAATATCGGGGTTTTTTGTTTGTTTTTGTTTTTTGGATGGGGGAATGAACCCAGTGGCATTCTAACTCTGAGCTTCACTTCCAGCCCTATTTTACTTTGAAACAGGGGTCTCCATAAAATGCTGAGGCTGGCCTCAAACCTGCAATCCTCTTGTCTCAGCCTCCCAAATTCTGGGATTACAGGTGTGCACCACCACTCCCAGTTGGAATATTTTGTTTCAATTTTTATTACTGCATTTTAATTATACAGAACAATGGGTTTCATCGTACATGCACATAACATACTTTGATCATACTCACCCTCCATCACCCTCTTACCTTCCCCTCCCCCTGATTTCCTTCCTCTTTAACAGTCTCCCTGCTACTTTCATGTTGTCTTTTTATTCCTCCTAGATTCCACCTATGAGGGAAAGCACGCACTGCTTGTACAGGAATGTTTGATACAAAATTGAACATTTAACTCACTATGGGATATGGCATAGGAAAATTCGGTTTTACACATTCCTTCACCTAAGGCCGCAGGTGTAATTTCACCCTTCTCCATGTGAGAGTCAAAGCTACTAAGTGAAGAGCGTAACAACTGCTTGTCAAGTCTCATAATACAGATATAAAGGCTCAATAGATACAATACCTTCTAATTAAGGTGGTTCCACATTTTGAAACATTGCCAGGAAACATGGAGAATATTGTCTACAATTCTAAGAACCCAAGGCAATGGAATGAAGAAAAGGTGAAGGAAGCACTCAAAGGGGTGACAGGGGACAGATAATGGAGGACTAATGTGTGTATGTGTGTGTGTGTGTGAGTGTGTGCGCGTGCGCGCGTGTGCTGGGGATTGAACCCAGGGGCATTTTACCTCTGAGCTACACCCCCAGCTGTATTTTATTTTAAACAGAGACTTGCTAAATTACCAAGCACTGGCCTCGAACCTGTGATCCTGTTGTCTCAGTCTCCCAAGTACTGGGATTATAGGTGTGCGCCACCAAGCCCACCTGAATACTAACTTTTTTTAGGTACTGTAAATTGAACCCATGGGCCCTCTGCCACTGAGCTACATCCCAGCCCTGTGTGTGTGTGTGTGTGTGTGTGTGTGTGTGTGTGTGTGTGTGTGTGAGAGAGAGAGAGAGAGACTGGGAATAGAATATGTGTGTGTGTGTGTGTGTGTGTGTGTGTGTGTGTGTGTGAGAGACAGAGAGACAGAGACAGAGACACTGGGAATAGAACCTAGGAGCATTCTACCTCTGTGCTACACCTCCAGCCCTATTTTGTTTTTTATTTTGAAACAGGGTCTCACCAAGTTGTGGAGGGCCTCACTAAGTTGCTCAGGCAGTCCATGAACCTGCAATTCTTTTGACTCAGTCTCCCAAGTACTGGAATTACAGGTATGTGCCACCGCACCTAGGTTTATTTATTTATTTATTTATTGTGATACTGGGGATTGAACCCAGGGACATTCTACCTCCAAGCTACATCCCCAGCCGTTCTTATTTTTTGTTTTGAAACAGGGTCTTGCTATGTTGCTGAGTCTCAACTACTTGCTGAAGCTGTCCTCAAACCTACAATACTCCTCAGCCTCCCAAGTAATGGGATTACAAGTGTGTGCCACCATACCCGGCTTGCTTTTTATTTTTTATTGGCACATTATAACTATATATAATAGTGGGATTTACTGTTACATATTTATACATGCACATAGCCGGGCATGGTGACACACACTTCTAATCCCAGTACTTGGGAGGCTGAGACAGGAGGATTACAGGTTCAAGGACAGCCTCAGCAAATAGTGAGACTCTCATTAACCTAGCAAGACGCTGTTTCAAAATAAAATAGGGCTGGGGGTATAGCTCAGAGGTAGACTGCACCTGGGTTCAATCATCAGTGCCACCAAAAAAAAAAAAAAACAAAAAAAAACCATGCACATAAAATAATTTGGTCACTTTTACTCCCCACCTTTTAATTTTTCTATTTTTAATTTTAGGACAGAGTCTAAGTTAGTGTGCACTGGCCTCGAACCTTTCATCCTTCTGTCTCATCTACCTTTTGATTTGGGGGGGTACTGGGGATTGAATCTGGGGGGCATTCTACCTCCAAGCTACACCCCCAGCCCTATTTTTTATTCTTTATTTTGAAACAGGGTGTCCCTAAGTTGCGGAGGGCCTCACTAAGTAGCTGAGGCTAGCTGCAAAGTCGGATCCTCTGGTCTCAGCCTCCCAAGTACTGGGATTACAAGCCTGTGCCACCACACCTGGCTCCTATCTTATTTTTATTTTGAAGCAGGGTCTTGCTAGGTTGATGAGAGTCTCACTACTTGCTGAGGCTTTCCTAGAACCCGTGGTCTTCCGAGTACTTGGATTACAGGTGTGAACCACCATGCCCAGCTCACTGTTTGATTTTTTTGAGCCAAGATCTCCCTAAATTGCCCAAACTGACCTTGAATCTGCAATCCTCCTGCCTTAGCCTGCTGAGTAGTTGAGATAACAGGCGTACACCACTGCCCTGGCAATATTAACTTTAAATGGGTCTGCTGAGCCTAAACCAAGAGTGGAAACAAATAAAAGATAAAAACAGAGCCGGGCCTAATGGCACTTGCCTGTAATCCCAGTACTTGGGAGGCTGAGTCGGGAGGATCACAGGTTCACAGGTTTGAAGACAGTCTCAGTAATATAGTGAGACCTTGTTTGAAAACAAACAAACAAAAAAAAGGGCTGGTGGTGTAGCTCAGAGGTAGAATGTCCCTGGGCTCAATCCCCAGTACCCCCCCCCCACACACAAAACAGATTTATTATTTCCTTGAGGAGCTGAAAGATAAAGTTTACCTTGAACTTCAAAAGGAACCTAAGCCAAGATCACACAACATGGAAGTATAAAGGAGCATCTGAAATATCAGAATCCTCTAGAGCCTTCTCTCCAGTTCTCTTTTCTATCTATACTTACTATTCTACCTTACAAGACTTACTTCTCTATCTAGACTTACTCTCTAATTCATCTCTTCCAGCTTTCTGGCTCTAAAAACAATCCATATATTAAAAAGATACCCTTTGGGCCAGGCATGGTGGTGCACACTTGTAATCCTAGTACTTGGGAGGCTGAGACAGGAGGATTGCAGGTTCACGGCCAGCCTCTGCTACTTAGTGAGGCCCTCCACAACTTAGTGAGACCCTGTTTCAAAATAAAGAGTAAAGCTGGGTGTGGTGGCGCACATTGGTAATCCCAGTACTTGGGAGGCTGAGACCGGAGGATCCGGGTTCGCGGCCAGCCTCAGCTACTCAGTGAGGCCCTCCACAACTTAGTGAGACCCTGTTTCAAAATAAAGAATAAAAAATAGGGCTGGGGGTGTAGCTTGGAGGTAGAATGCCCCTGGGTTCAATCCCCAGTACCAAATAAATAAATAAATAAAAATAAATAAAGAATAAAAAATAGGGCTGGGGATGTAGCTCGGAGGTAGAATGCCCTGGGTTCAATTCCCAGTACTGAAAAATAAATAAATAAATAAAAAATAAAGAAAGAATAAAAAATAGGGCTGGGGATGTAGCTCAGAGGTAGAATGTCCCTGGGTTCAATCCCTGGTACCAAAAAAGAAAAAGACACCCTTTGATAACTGTTGCCCAACTCTGTGAATTTATTTAAGTAACTGAACTGTGTATACTTTAAATGAATTATATATACATACATTTTTTAGGGAGTGGTATGGGGATTGAACCCAGAGACATTATTCCTCTGAGCCACACCCCCTGCCCTTTTTATTTCTATTTTGAGACAAGGTCTCACTAAGTTGTGAAGGTCTCCCTAAGTTGCTGAGGCAGACCTCAAACTTGCAATCCTCCTGTCCCAGCCTCCCATGCACTAGGATTACAGGCAAGCACCACCTTGCTTGCTTGAATTTTGAGTTATATCTCAGTAAAACTAATTTTAAAAATAGGCACCTAAACCAGGTATGGTGGTGCACATCTGTAATCCCAATACAATCCTCCTGTCTCAGCCTCCCAAGTACGGAGATTACAAGCATGAGCCACTATGCCTAACTCAAAACTAAATTTCTAGCCGGGTGTAGTGGCACAGGCTTGTAATTCCCATACTTGGGAGGCTGAGACCAGAGAATCCGGGTTCGTGGCCAGCCTCAGCTACTTAGTGAAGCCCTCCACAACTTAGTGAGACCCTGTTTTGAAATAAAGAATAAAGAAGCCAGGTGTGGTGGCGCACGCTTGTAATCCCAGTACTTTGGGAGGCAGAGACCGGAGGATCTGGGTTCGCGGCCAGCCTCAGCTTTCTCTCTGTCTCTCCCTGTCTCTCTCTCTCTCTCTCTACTTAGTGAGGCTTCCGCAACTTCGTGAGACCCGGTTTCAAAATAAAGTATAAAAAATAGGGCCGGGGGTGTAGCACGGAGGTAGAACGCCCCTGGGTTCAATCCCCGGTACTGCAAAAAAAAAAACCCCAAAAAAAAGAATAATAAAGAAATAGGGTCGGGGATGTAGCTCAGAGGTAGACTGCCCCTGGATTCAATCCCCAGTACCACAAGAAAAGAAAAAAAAAAAACTAAATTTCTGATCTTCCTCCCCCAAAT
>PVJS01054477.1:0-12948 GCA_004027185.1 Glis glis | reverse complement strand
GTTTCAATCCCTTTGGTATGATGCCCAGTAGTGGTATAGCCGGATCATATGGTGGGTCCATTCCCAGTTTTCTGAGGAATCTCCACACTGATCTCCATAGTGGTTGAACTAGCTTGCAATCCCCCCATCAGTGCAGAAGAGACCCAGTTTCCCCACATCCTCGCCAACATTTGTTGTTGTTTGACTTCTTAATGATTGCCATTCTTATTGGGGTCAGATGAAATCTTAGGGTAGTTTTGATTTGCATCTCCCTGATTGCTAATGATGTTGAACATTTTTCATGTATCTATTGGCCATTTGTATCTCTTCTTTCATGAAGTGTCTATTCATTTCAGCTGCCCACTTCTTAATCGGATTAATTTCTTACTGTAGAGCCTTTTAAATTCTTTGTATATCCTAGATATTAGACCTCTGTCAAAGGAATAGCTTGCAAATATCTTCTTCCATTCTGTAGGCTTTCTCCTTAGGCTTTTGATGGTTTCCTCCGATGAGCAGAAGCTTTGTAGTTTGATGCTATCCCACTTATTAATTCTCGTTTTAATTTCCTGTGCTTTGGAGGTCTTGTTGAGGAAGTTTCTACCTGTGCCTATATGTTGGAGTGTTGAACCTATGCCTTCTTCTAATAATTTCACAGACTCTGATCTAACTTCCAGGTCTTTGATCCATCTCGAGTTGACTCCTGTGCAGGGTGAGAGGTAAGGATTTAGTCCCATTTTTCTACAGGTAGATAACCAATTGTCCCAGCACCATTTGTTGAAGAGACTGTCTTTTCTCCAATGTATGTGTTTAGCACCTTTGTCAAAAATCAATTGACTATAAGTTTATGAACTTGTTTCTGTATCTTCTATTCTGTTCCACTGGTCTATGTGTCTGTTTTTGTGCCAATACCATGCTGTTTTTATTACTATAGCTCTGTAGTACAATTTGAAATCAGGAATTGTTATACCTCCTGCAAGATTCTTATTCCTGAGAATTGCTTTTGCTATTCTCGGTCTTTTGTTTCTCCATATGAAATTCATGACTGATTTTTCTGTATCTGTGAAAAATGATGTTGGTATTTTGATAGGGATTGCATTGATTCTATAGATGATTTTTTGGCAGAATGGCCATTTTGATAATTTTTATTCTGCCTATCCAAGAGCAGGGGAGATCTTTCCATCCTCTAAGATCTTCTTCGATTTCTTTCTTCAGTATTTTATAGTTTTCATTGTAGAGGTCTTTTACCTCTTTGGTTAAGTTTATTCCTAGGTATTTGATTGGTTTTGAAGTTGTTGTGAATGGAATTGTTTTCTGGATTTCTTTCTCAGTGGATTCATGATTGGTGTATATGAAAGCTACTGATTTTTTTAGGTTGATCTGTATCCAGCTACTTTGCTGAATTTGTTGATCAGCTCTAGTAGATGTTTGGTTGAGTTCTCTGGGTCTTCTAGATATAGGATCTTGTCATCTGCAAATAAAGATAATTTTAGTTCTTCTTTTCCTTTTTGAATTCCTTTGATATTCTTCTCCTGTCTTATTGCTCTGGCAAGAGTTTCGAGGACTATATTGAAAAGGAGTGGTGATAGTGGGCAACCTTGTCTTGTTCCTGTTTTTAAGTGGAATTCTGGCAATTTTATCCTGTTCAATATGATGTTGGCTTTGGGTTTCTTATATATTGATTTAATGATGTTAAAGTATGTTCCTTCTATTCTGATTTTCTGTAGAGTCCCTAACATGAATGAGTGTTGAATTTTGTCAAATGCTTTTTCTGCATCTATTGAAATGATTATGTGATTTTTGTTTTTAGTTCGATTTATATGGTGAATAACGTATATTGCTTTGCGTATGTTGAACTAGCCTTGTTTTCCTGGGATGAAACCAACTTGGTCATGATGTACGATTTTCTCAATATGGTTTTCAATGCGCATGGCTAGTATTTCATTTAGAATTTTTGCGTCTATATTCATTAATGATATTGGTCTGTAATTTTCTTTTCTTGAAGTGCCTTTATTTGGCTTTGGTATTAACGTGATGTTGGCCTCATAAAAGGAATTTGGAACAATTCCGTCTCTTTCAATTTCATGGAATAGTTTGTGAAGTATTGGTTTTAGTTCTTCTGTAAAGGTTTTGTAGAATTTGGCTGGAAAACCATCTGGACCTGGGCTGTTCTTTGATGGCATACTTTTTATTGCTGTTTATATCTCTGTGCTTGCTATTGGTTGATTCAGGTTTTCTATATTCTCTTGGTTCAATTTAGGTAGGTTGTATGTGTCTAGAAATCTTTCGATTTCTTCCATGTTTTCCATTTTATTTGAATATAAGTTTTCAAAGTACTTTCTTATGATCCTCTGGATTTCTTCACTATCTGTGGTAATGTCCCCTTTTTCATTTCTGATTTTGGTGATTTGTGTTGATTCTCTCCTTCTTTTGGTTAGGTTAGCTAGTGGTTTGTCAATCTTGTTAATCTTCTCAAAGAACCAGCTTCTTGCTTTGTTGATTCTTTGTATTGTTTTTTTTATTCTCTATTTCATTAATATCTGCTCTGACTTTAGTTATCTCCTGCCTCCTACTGGCTTTGGGATTCGACTGTTCCTGTTTTTCAAGATCCTTGAGGTGTGTCATTAGGTTATTTATTTTGATGTCTTCTGTTTTTCTTATGTGGGCACTCAGTGCTATAAATTTTCCTCTTAACACTGCCTTCAAAGTGTCCCATAGATTTTGGTACATTGTGTCTATGTTTTCATTTAATTCTAGGAATCTTTTTATTTCTCCCCTTATTTCTTTTCTGATCCATTCCTCATTCAGAAGTGTATCATTCAGTCTCCATGTATTTATGTGGTTACTTTTAGTCTTCCTGTTGTTAATTTCCAGTTTCATTCCCTTGTGTTCTGAGAAGATGCAGGGAATTATATCACATCTTTTGAATTTGCTGGTGCTTGCTTTATGACCCAGTATGTGATCTATTTTGGAGAATGTTCCGTGGGCAGCTGAGAAAAATGTGTATTCAGTTATTTCTGGTTGAAATAATCTGTATGTGTCTATTAGATCCATCTAGTCTATGGTTTGCTTTAGGTCTGAACCATCTTTATTCATCTTTTTTCTGGAGGATTGATCTAGTAGTGTCAGTGGTGTGTTGAAGTCTCCCAATTTTATTGTGTTTGGGTCTATTTGGGACCTAATGTCCTAAAGAATTTGTTTTATGAATGCAGGTGCGCCCACATTTGGAGCATAAATGTTTACTATTGTTATATCTTCTTTTTGGATTGTTCCTTTTATTAGTAAGAAGTGACCTGCTTTGTCTCTTCTGATGTGTTTTAGTTTAAAGTCTGTTTTGTCAGATATAAGTGTTGCTACCCCTGCTTGTTTTCGATCTCCATTTGCATGGTATATCTTTTTCCATCCTTTTATCTTTAGTGTATGAGTATCTTTGGCTAGAAGGTGAGTTTCTTGTAAGCAGCATATAGTTGGGTTATGCTTTTAATCCACATTGCCAGTCTATGCCTTTTAATTGGGGAGTTGAGTCCTTTGACATTCAATGTTATTATTGAGATATGATTGTTGTTTCCTCTCATTTTGAGTTTTATTTTCTGTTTGCTGTAGTGACAAATCTCCTTGTTTAGTTGCCTACCTGGTGTAGTTCACCTCTCCCGTGATTCTGAAAATTGCTTGTTTTTCCTTCTTTGTGATTTATTTCTTTTAGGATTTTCTCCAGTGTTGTCTTGGTCCTCATGAATTCTTTAAGTGTTTGTTTATCATGGAACGTTTTTATTTCCCCATCAATTTTAAATGATAGCTTTGCTGGATATACCAGTCTTGGTTGGAAGTTGTTTTCTTCCAGGGTCCGGAGTACTCCATACCAATCCCTCCTGGCATTCCTGACTTGGGTTGAGAAGTCTGGGGTAATTTTTATTGTTTTGCCCCTGTATGTAACCCTTTCTTTTGCTCTTGCTGCTTTTAAGATTCTTTCTTTGGCCTCTACGTTAGACATTTTAATTATTACGTGGCATGGTGAGGTCCTTATTTGGTCCTGTCTTGACGGTGTTCTATGTGCCTCCTGTATGTGAATGTCCAAGTCCTTTTCTATATTTGGATAGTTCTCTGAGATTTTTTTCTTTAAAGAGGTTTTTTATACTCTTAGTCTGTGTTTCTAATCCTTCTTCAATGCCTTTTATCCTTAGATTAGGATGTCTTGCATTGTTCTGTATTTCTTGGATGGCCAGGGTGTGTTGTTGTAATACCTTCTGTATATCGTTGACTGTGTTTTCAGTTTTGAATGAACTGTCTTCCAGGAATAATACCCTGTTTTCCATGTGGTCAAGCCTACTAGATTTGGTTTCTATTGCAGTCTTTAATTTGTTTTTTGACTCTTTCATTTCGTTCAGTGTTTCTTTCTGATTCTTTCTTAGAGCCTCAACTTCTTCCTTCATCTCCTCTACGCTTTCTTTGAGGCCTTTCATCATTCTGAAGATCAAAATTCTGAATTCTCCATCTTGCATTTCCTGTAGGTCAGTATCAGTAATCTCACTTGATGCATTGTGAGTATTTCTTGTTTCTTCACTGTTCCTCATTCTCGTATTTTTGATGTTCTCAATTTTGTGTTTCCTGTTGCCTCCAAATCATCTTCCTTTCTATGTATAAGACCTCTTGTTGGTCCCTGTAGACCCAATTGGGTTAGTACACTGCAGGTTGTGGTTCCCTCTCGTCTTGTTGACGGGGGCACAGTGTGTGTGTGTGGGGAGGGCGCACAGTGTCCGGAGCTCGGGTGTTGGCACGTGAGGCACACTTCAAGGCGAGGTGTTGGATGTGGGCTCCGAGGCGTGGGTGACGGTGCTGGAAGATACCCGGTCTCTGAGGCGCAGGTACACACGTGCTCCAGGTCTCAGGGGGCGTCGCTGGAGGTTGCTCGGGCTCTGATGCACGGTGCTGCGTATCTCGCATGGACCCTGGGGGGTGCGAGCTCTGGGTATCAGGTGGTAGTGCCTGAAGGTGCACAGGCACTGAGGCAGGGTGCTAAGGATCACACGCGGGCCCTCGTGAGGTGCTTGGGCTCCTGGAATTTGGTGGTGGTGCTGGTGCGTGCCCTGGCTCTAAGGCAGTGTGGAGGGTTGTGCAGGTCTCAAGTGACAGTGCCAGAGGGTATCCGGGCTCTGAGGTGCAGCACAGGGCTCCTGGGTTGCATGGTACAGCACAGCTGGCTTGGGCTGGGTGCGGCTGTTTGCCCTGGTCGCACTGGACGACGCGGCTATTCACCTGTTTCCCACTGGTTCACGTGACTGGCTGCCTGGGTTGCACAGGATGGTGCAGCTAGACTAGACTGGGTACAGCGCCCTGGTCACACATGAAGGCAGGGGGTAGGGGCCGTCCTGGTCCTGCGTGGGAGGGTGCGGCTGGCAGCCTGGTTGTGTAGGTCAGTGCGGCTTGTGTAGGCCGGTCACCGGGCGCGGCGTGCAGTGTCGCAGGGTCGCTGGGGCACAAGCCGTGGGGCGCGGGCCGTAGTCCGCTTGGGTCTGGGCTGGGGGCATGGGGCCGCAGGGCATGGGGCACGGGGCCGCGGGGCTTGGGGCCACGGGGCGTGGGGGCGCGGAGCAAGGGGCCGCGGGGCGCCCGGTACTCGACTGGGGGCGCAGTGCTGCGGGACGTGGGGCGCCCTGTTCTCCCTAGTCGCACGGGATGATGTGGCCGGTTGCCCAGTCCTGCGTGTCTGGCTGCCTGTGTGGCAGAGGTGCTGCTGGCGTAGGTGGGGCACAGGGGGCGTGGTCCGCCCTGGTGGTGCATGGGATGGCGCGTCTGGCCACCTGATGGTGTAGGAAGGCACAGCTGGCGTAGGCGAGGTGCAGCTTGTGTAGGCGGGTCACGGGGCCGCAGGTCGTGGGGGCCCTGGGTCGCAGGGCCGTGGGGGCGCAGGGCCTCGGGGATGCGTGCTGTGGGTGCACGGGCCGTGGGCCGCCCTGGCCTGGGCTGGGGGTGTGGGGTCTCAGGGTGCCCGGTTCTCCCTGGTCTTACGGGGTGATGTGGCTGGTTGCCTGGGCCGGCGTGTCTGGCTGCCTGTGTGGCAGAGGTGCTGCTGGCCTAGGTGGGGCTCAGGGGGCGGGGACCACCCTGGTCACGCGTGGGAGGGTGTGTCTGGCCGCCTGATTGTGTAGGATGGTTTGGCTTGTGTAGGCAGGTCACGGGGTCACGGGGCCGCGGGGCCACGGGGGCGCGATCTGCTGGGCCGCGGGGGCGTGACCCGCGGGTGGTGCGAGCCAAGGGTGCACAAGCTGTGGGTGCGTGGGCCATGGGCCACCCTGGTGTGGGCTGGGGGCGTGGGGCCGCAGGGCACGGGGCGCGGGGGCGTGGGGCCGTGGGCGCACAGTTCTTGGCTGGGGGTGAGGGGCCGCAGGGTGCCCGATTCTCCCTGGTCACACGGGGTGATGTGGCTGGTTGCCTGGGCCATTGTGTCTGACTGCCTGTCTGGCAGAGGTGCTACTGGCCTAGGTGGGGCGCAGGGGGTGGGGCCGCCCTGGTCTCATGTGGGAGGGCGCAGCTGGCTACCTGGTTGTGCAGGATGGCGGGATACATGGACCGGGGCACGGCACAGGGCGTGGGGTGCGGGACGCAGGGCGCTGGATGCGGAGGCCTCCCTGATCTTGGCTGACGCGGGGCTCCGATGCAGGGTGCTGGGGATCGCTCGAGTTCGTAGAGCGGTGGAGGGAGAGGTGCTCGGTTGGGGCAGGAGCCCATGATCTGCTGCTGTGATGGCCCCACCACTCTTGGAATTCTATTCTGGTTTCTCCTTCAGATCTGTCTGTGGCTCCAGGGGCTGTTAGCCCAGGCAGTAGGGACCAGGGTAAGATGGCTCCTTACCGATCCTGCCGACATGGGATTGCAGCTTTCTGTGGAAATCTGAAGCTGGTAGACTCTGTGTCTGCGTATTCATACTTGGGTTACTGGATTTTGGGTTTTGGTTCTTCTGTGTCTGTGCGATGTTGTTTAGTTCTGACCTCCTGAGGTGTTTCTGAGACAGTTTTGAGACAGGCTCGTTCAGGGGCTCCTATTCCATCGCCATCTTGCTGCCCATCTCTGCATTTTTAAATATATGCAATCAAGTAATGACCACCCCAATGATGCCATAGAATTCTTCCATTATCTTAAAAAGTTTCCCCTTGAATTCCCTTCCATTATCTTATCCCCAGCAACTACTAGTTCCCTCCTGTTCACACTGATATTGCTGCTTTAGAATTTTATATCAATGGGATTATGCAGTATGTATTAATTTGTTTTTAGTTGCATCTCTTTGCATAATATTTTAATGTTCATTCATATTGTATCATTTATTAGTACTTTGTTATTTCTAATGTTATGGAAGAATAGTATTCCATCTTGTGTGTACCTATTTATCTATTCACCAGTTGATGGACATATGGTTATTACTAGTTTGGAATGATTATGAATAATGCTACTAAAAATGATCATTAAAACACCTTTGTTAGGTTATATGCTTTCTTCCATTTTTGTAGTTTCTATGCATGAGATACCTGGGTCATATTTTAAATGTTGTTGGCTTTGAAATACCACTATACTGTTTTCTGAGGTGGCTGCACTATTTTTGCACCCTCACTAGTGAGGTAGGAAGTATTCTTTTAGTTTTCTATAAGAAATTTTGTAGAATTCATGTTTCTTTTTAAATATTTGACACATTTGCAAATGAAACCATGTGGACCATGTATATATCTTTATCAATTTTCTGTTTTTATATAAATAGGTATTATATATAATAGGTTATATGTCTACCTAGAGAGATTTTATACAATATATATTATATTTAATATAAATAATCTCTTAGAATAGCCATATAACATGTGGAAAAACGTCACTGAGATTGTTTATAGACACTTATACCTATACATATATATTTATATACACATGCGTATAAATGGTTCTCTCTCACTTTCAGTTATTATTCTATTTCTTCTTTGGAGTTTTGATAGTTTACATCTTGTAAGAAATTGAATTTTATTTGTG
The DNA here is from genome assembly GCA_004027185.1 of Glis glis. Classification (NCBI taxonomy): domain Eukaryota; kingdom Metazoa; phylum Chordata; class Mammalia; order Rodentia; family Gliridae; genus Glis; species Glis glis. The sequence continues at coordinate 4,965 of PVJS01054477.1, read as the reverse complement.
TTTGAATTTATAAGGGTTTCACAATATTCTCTTCCTATCCTTTTAATGTCTATGAGATCAGTTTTGACATCCCTTTTTGGCACTAATTTAGTCATTTACTTCTTTGTTTCACATACTGCCTTGGCCAATCTGTCATGAAGTTCATATTTTTTATTGAATTTTTAGGAAACCTACTTTTGATTTATTTTCTTTATTTTTTGTTGCTATTTTCAATTCATTAATTTCTTTCACTGCTATTATGTACCTTTTATTCTTTCTTTGGGTTTAACTGGCTCTTTACTTTCTGAAATGGAAGTTTTGGTTACTGACTTTAGATCTTTCTTTTCTATTATAAGCATTTACTGTTAAGAGTTCTAAGTACTACTTCAACAGCACCCCACCAATCTTCTATGTGGTATTTTAGTTCTACTTAGTTCTAAATATGTTTAGATTTCCATTCATACTTACACATTGACCCATGGGGTATAAAGAAAAGCATTGTTTAATTTACAAATATCTGGGATCTCTAGATATTTTTCTTGTTTTGATATTTAGGTTGGTTACATTGCAATTTGAAGATAGATTTTGAGTGAGATTTATCCTTATAAATTTAAGGTTTTCTTATGACCCATAATATGCTCTTAGTGCATGTTTCATTTGTACTTGAGAAAGATGTGTATTATTCTGTTGTTAGATGAAGTGCAAATAGGTCAAGTTGATTAATCATTTTGTAGACGCATCTATATTCTATTCTTCTGACTACTTTGCCTATCAATTATTGGGAGAAAGATTAAAATTAAATTTCTCCTTATATGTTTGTGCATTTGTCTTTCTCTTTTCATATAAATCAGTTTTTGCATCGTGTAGTGTGTGTGTGTGTGTGTGTGTGTGTGTGTGTGTGTGTGTTACTGGGGATTGAGCTCAGGGGTGTTCTACCTCTGATATATTCCCTGTTACCCTCACCCCCATCTTTTTAAATTTTTTACACTGAAATAGGGTCTCACTAAGTTGTTGAGCATGTCACTAAGATGCTGAGGCTGTCTTCAAACCTGTGATCCTTCTGTCTTAGCCTCCCAAGTATGCACGATACACAGGCGGTATCATGCATTTTTAAGCTCTGTTGTTAAGTACACGTGCATTTAGGATTTTTTATGTCTTCTTGAAGAATTTTCTTCTTACCATTAAATATTGTGCTTTCCTATCTCTGATGATATTCCTTATTCTGAAACCTACTTTGATACTAATATTGCTACTCCATCTCTGTTTTGTTAGTGTTGATATGGCATATTTTTCCTATCCTTTTAGTTTTTAAAAAATAACTTTTTTGGAATGATTTTACATTTACTGAAAATTACAAAGATAATATAAAGATTCCCCATATATCTCAACCCAGTTCTGCTGATGCTAATATTTTACATTGCTAAGGCATTTTCAAAATTTCGGACATAAACATGTATTGATTTTTCCAGTCATATTATTTCTCTGTCCCTTGATCCACTATAGGACACCACATTTACTTAGTCACCATTTATCCTTAGGTACTTTCTAGTCTCTGACTTTTTCCAAGTCTTTGCTTGTTTCCTATGTCCTGCTAGTCATGAGGAGTCCTGGCCAAAGATGTATAAAATGACTTTTAATTTGGGATTGCTGCTGTTTTCCTCATTACTAAGTGGATATTATGTATTGTATGGAAGAAAACTAAAAAGATGAAGTTCACATCTCTTCTCACTATATTAGGGTATTAACCTAGTGATGTTAACCTTAATCATTTGGTTGAGGTAGTGCTTGATAGGTTTCTCTACTATAAAGTTTTTTTATTTTCTATTTTTTCATTGGAAACAAGTCACCAAGTCTGGCTCACACTCAAAGTTGGGGAAGTGTGTGGATTAAACTAATCAAACTAAATTTCCAAGAGTGGGGATATCTATATAGATACAATCTGAAATTCTGAGAATGATTTGACCCCTTTCTTCCATCTATCTATGTATTCATTCATTCATTCATTCAATTATTTATTAATAAGGGTGTGAATATTTATTTTATACTTTATGCTGTAAATGAGTAGCACTTTATTATTTTCTTCAAATTGTTCCAATTTTGGTCATGGAGTGCTCCTTCAGGTTTTGTACTATCTCCCTTAACATGTCCTCATTATTTGTGTCTTTGAACACTTTATTTTAACACTTCCATATCTTTATATTTAAAATGGGATTCTTGTGGGTAACATATAGTGAGTCTTGATTGCTTGTTTTTATTATCTAATCTGATGATCTTTGTCTTTTAACTGATATGTTTGAATGATTCGCACTAATTATTTATATGGCTGTATTAAAATGTACCGTCTTTACAGCTGTATTCTATTTGTACCATTTGTTCTTTGTTGCTTGTTTCCTTTTTACTGCCTTCCCTTGGCTTAATTGAACATTGTAGTGCTCCATTTTATCTCTTTTCTTGACTTATTATTTATATTACTTACAAATAATAATATAATTGATTTATATTTCCAATAAATACACCTGAAAAATCTAGTCTTATGCATTTGTTTGACCATTCATATTATTTCAAAGCCTTTGGATGCTCTATTCTGAATTTTTATTCTTTTACTTTTCTTTCCTCTTTTTAGTTTGGATTCCTATTGTCCTGTTTTCACCAATCTATTGCTTGGTTCTGTTGAGTCTCCTGATTTTCTTGAAAAAAGTACTTTCTATTCCTGTTACTATGGCTTTTCATTTCCTACATTTCCATTTGATTCGTATAGTTTATTTTTCTGCTGATATTACTTATCATTATTTTCATGTTATTACCATTTCCATGAGCACCTTTGACTTAATTATTAGAGTTATTTTAAATTCCTTGTATGGTAGTTCCAATATTTATATCATAATCTGAATCTAGTTATGAAGATTTCTTTATGTCTGCAGACTGTTTTTTTCTTTGCCTATTTGTGTGCCTTGTAATAATTTCTTAAAACCAGGACATGCTGTATTAGACTACAGATACTGAGGTCAATGAACTTTGTGCTTGGAGATGAATACACTTTGACTTCTGTAAGGATCTTGATGTGGACATTGTGTAATTCCATTCAGGAGAAGGCCTGGATATGAGTATTTTTGCTACTATGATTACTATCAGTGCACCCTAGGCTTTAAATATTTCTAGCGATGCTTTATGTTCCTGTTGTGAACTATATTACACTATTAATTTCATTGGACATATGCTAGCCAGGTGGTGGGGAACATAGGAGGAAGGAGCCTTTCCTAATATTCTGGCCAGACTTTTGCTTAGACAAACATTGTGATACTGGGCATTGGTATAATGTGCTTTTTATTAATCTTCAAAAAATGGCATGCAATTAGTTAATGATAACATCTTAGCTATAAAATTGGTGAAACAGGATGAATTTTGGGGAGGGTAAGATTTATATGAATGATCCAAAGTTACCTTCATAAAATAAAATAATAAGTTTGGTAGTGTCTTACATAAATTATAATGCAAAAATTAGTCTATCAGAATTATCATAAATTGGTTGTATATAATTATTGACTAAAGATTTTATATTCTATTTATATAATTATATACAGAAATTAATAGAGTAGTTTATTTGTAAACATCACAGGCCCTAGCCAAAATAAAAAAGAGAGAGAATAGTCTGTGGGAATCTGGGAGTCTGGGAGCAAAGAAAAAGAGAAAAGGGGCAGGGAACTGAACAAAGGCTCATTAATTTCTACTAATTGATTTAGAGTCTGCACCAAGAGACCACTCAGGAACCACATAAAATGTACCACGTGAAAACCTATTAACTAGATCATGCATGCTTCCAGCACTCTGGATGCCCCCAACCCTTTCTCCTCCCATAGCTGGTATCTCATGTCCATCCCTACAGGAGGTGCATAAGGGACTTTGTGGATTGTGCACAAACACAGAGAGACAGTATATTGATTCTGTAGGATTAGAAGAACATTCCTAGCCTTAAGCTCAAAGATGTACTGCCACAGAAAAAATAAATGAGAGTCAGTACTGACCTGGTTTGGCAGAATTGAGAGAAAGCATATAATCCCAAGAAAAGGAAATAATGGAGCAAGTGCATGCATAGAAAATGTCAAGAGAGACTCCCAGAATCCCCAGCTTGGTTGACTGGGGAAGGACTTTCTTTCCTTAACCCAGTCAGTAAAGACAAAAGGAGGCCTGCTTCTTCAAATGTGAATACAACAATGCAAGACTTTTAGGGAACACATGATGGTTTCTTCATGGCTCCAGAGATTTAACCCAGGACCTTGCACGTGTGAGGCACGTGCTTTTCCACGGAGCCATACTCCCAACCAAGGAAAAAGCAAACCACCAAAGACAAATAATATTTCATTTATGAACCCCAAAATAATGGAAATATATAAATTGCTTGACAAAGAATTCAGAATAATGGTTTTAATAATGGTTTTAAACCACCAAAAAGCACAGACAACTCAGCCAAATTTAAAGTTTAACAAATAGATAGAAATCACAAAACAGGTGCTCGCTTCGGCAGCACATATACTAAAATTGGAACGATACAGAGAAGATTAGCATGGCCCCTGCGCAAGGATGATACGCAAATTCGTGAAGCGTTCCATATTTTTTTATGGCAAGCACTAAGAAGTCAAACAACAACAAATGTTGGCGAGGATGTGGGGAAATTGGGACTCTTCTACACTGTTGGTGGGATTGCAAACTAGTTCAACCACTGTGGAGATCAGTGTGGAGATTCCTCAGAAAACTTGGAATGGATCCACCATATGATCCGGCTATACCACTATTGGGTATCATACCAAAGGGATTGAAACTAGAAAACAACAGTAATATATGCATACCCATGTTCATAGCAGCACAATTCACAGTGGACAAATTATGGAACCAACCTAGATGTCCATCAACAGATGAATGGATTACAAAATTATGGGAAATACACACAATGGAATTCTACTCAGCAATAAAGAAGAACAAAATAACAGC
>PVJS01054476.1:0-12949 GCA_004027185.1 Glis glis | reverse complement strand
ACTGCACGTGGAGGGTCAGAGGAACCAGTAGCTGGTCGAACGGTCTAAGAGCTGGAGTCTTAGGATTGGAGCAACCACTAATTCAGTCCCAGTCCAAGACGTGAAGATCAGAAAGCTTCTTCGGAGAAAAGCGGAGCCGGCGGCTGACGATCTCAGGAGAGAGCAGATCTGCTTTCCTCGGAACGAGTCGCGCACACTCACACTCTACGTGGCTTCTCCCTTTTTATCTAAGTCCGCACCTATCAGAATTTTGCTGCCTACATTCAGGGCAGGGCTTTCTCTTTAATCTGCTGTTACACACCAAAAATCACATAATCTTGGGTGTGTCATGATCAGGTCAAGTTGACAACTTAGATTAACTATCACAAGATGCGTGCCACTGAGCCTAGTTTATCTATGGTCATTTGTTCCAACAGCAATAGGAAACTAACATAAGAGCCTTCTACTTCCTAATGTGCTTTTTCCTTTTCTGAAATCAGGGTTGCAACTTCTATCTGATTCCACAGAAATGAAAGTCCACAATATTATATAATAATTAGCTCTAGACTGGGAAAAATGCAATTTTCCAATAATGCCCATCCCATGGGTGTTTCTGGCCCTGTGCTGGTCTGTGCTTAGATCCGCCCACTGCCCTTCCCTGCCTGCTCCACACTATGGAGAACTACACTTGCAGGGATCTCTCTCTAGCTGCCATCTAGCCAGCATGGACCTGTGGTCACCAATGGAAGGTGGGAAGAGGGGAGAAGCCAGAATCTTTCCCCACCTTTCACTGCACCTCGTGTGGCTGCTGCAGCTGTGGCTGCCTCCTCTTTGGCTCCTGTTCCTGCTGGACAGCACTTCTTTCTGTGGGGCGGGTCCCACTGGGCACCAGCTGCCATGGTTTTGGCTCTTATTTCAGTCCCTCTATTTGTTTTTCGTAAGGGGAAAGCAAGCATGGCATTAATAGCTGTGGCTCCCCACTTTCTACTCTCCCCTATGTAGCAGTAGAATCACTGCTTGACTTAGCTGGCACTTCACTGGCTACCCCAAGAAAGCCACCCTTTCCTGCCTCCTTTCCAGCTAGGTATGGCAACATGACTAAGCTCCGGCTGATAGAACATGAGCAGAATTGAGGCGTACCCCTTCTGGATTGCATCCTCCTTTTCTCCTCTTCCTCGGACCTGCTGGCTAAGTGGATACACAGGTAAACCATCTTCAGCCGTGCAGATGAGGGTAACACTCAAGGATGCAGAGACACGGAGTGGAAGGACCAGTCCCTGATACCATCACAACAACCATGAACACCTTACACTGGGACTGTTAGGTGATGGAGAAATAGACATCTGTCATATCTGAGCACATGTTATTTTGGTCTCAGTCAAGCAGTGAGACCGCTACACCACAGCGAAATCAAGAGATGTTGAGACTGGCTTGCAGACAGCCCTCTGTGCTTATTATACTTTTGTGGCCCTGACCATATGTGCGAAGGCTGATGGGTTTATGTGGTTTTCTGGTCCCTCTTTCCCACCGATAGTCATCCTGGGAAACTAGGAACTTTACTTTTCCATAATGAATTCCTACCTCCTAGCACAGTCAGCACATCTGAACCTTCTACTATGTATTTGTGGAATGAATGAATGAATGAATGAATGAATGAATACAAGTCCTAAGATACATTTTTTTTTTGCGGTACTCAGGATTGAACCCAGGGGCATTTTACCTCCGAGCTACACCTCCAGCCCTATTTTTATTCTTTATTTTGAAACAGGGTCTCGCTAAGTTGCGGAGGGCCTCACTAAGTAGCTGAGGCTGGCTGCGAACCTGGATCCTCTGGTCTCAGCCTCCCAAGTACTGGGATTACAAGTGTGCGCCACCACGCCAGGCCTAAGACACATTTGTTACTTGTCTCCATCAGGACATCTTCTTTGTTGGCTGCCATGGGACAGTTTCTGGAATAGTCCCCCCTGCTGCAGCATGCCCAGCCTGGGAGCAAGGATTTCTAGCTCCAGTGCCTGAAAGTTGGGGGTTAGGTTTGAAGCAAAAGCCTCTTCCTTTTCTAAATTCTGGTCCATAGTGTATCAGTACAAAGGACTGAACAAAGTGGGGCTCAAAAATCAGCTTTGAGAGGATGCAGCCAGGACCGGGGGCCAAAATGGGCTTTTTTCTACCTCTACCTGCCGTCTCCCTGTGAAAACAGGAACGCTGAGCATCCCTGTCTGGTCCCAGGTGGAGGAGCTGGAGCAGGAGAGCTGGCGCCTGGCTTGGGCCTCCAGCAGTGGCCTTTGCGCAGCCCAGCAGGTCAGGGCACACTCCCTGCACTGGCTTCACGTGCTCATGAGTGGCTGACTCCCTAAACGCACCCATCAGGTAAGGGGGTCCTCCTCCTGTGGGCAGGCGCCAGTGAGGAGGGTGGGGGAGAGCCCATTCCCCTTTCAATGAGCTACTACAGGAACGTGGGGTAGGAGGAGCAGGGATCCTTTGAAGGGGGGGGTGAATACTCAAGGAGGGACCGGCACAGTCTCAGGAAGGCTGGGGCCTTGGAGAATGCCTGGCTAGGGTAGCAGGTGAACGTGGACCCAGACCATCATGTTCAGATCCTGCCTACCCCACCCCTCTGAGCCGTGTGACCCTGTGCGCAAGTCATTTAACCTGAGTCACAGTTTTCTCACCTGGGAAATAGAGATGATGAGAGTGCCTGTCGCATGGGGCTGCTCGTGGGTTAGATGGGATGATGCCTCAGAGCACTTAGCCCAGCGCTCGGCACACAGTAAGCGCTCAGTAAACGTGTCTTTCCTTCCTTCTGTAAGAGGCTGGTGGAGGAGGTGAGATTCTGAGATCCAAGTTATGGGCCAAATGACTTGTACCCAGGAAACTACAGTGGGCAAAAGGTCATGGGGTGGAACCCAAGAAAATCCCCTGGACCCCCCTCCACCCTGCCCCTTGAGCCATTAGAGTATACAGCCTTTGTCCCCCGAGAGCTTTCCTATGGTAGAACCATGGGCGCATGCCCAGCTCGGTTCACCAGCCACCTGCCAACTGCCTGTCCCCTCCCTCCCTGCTCAGACAGATCGCCCCTGTCAGGAGCACCGGCAGCCCGCTTCATCACTCTAATTGCAGTGCGGTTTGCGTTCATCAAGGAAACAGCAGGGATTCCAAATTAAATTCCAACATGCAATTTATTCAAGATATAAGGCCGATTGAGAGACTCTCTATGGCACCCTCCGCCTTCCCTTTGGAAGGGTGCTCTGCTGCCCGTGCCGCCGTGTGTCATGCCTGTCTTTGGCACCAGGGCTCTCTGGATGGTGACTCTCCCAGGCTCCTGGTAAGCTGCTCTCCCATTTAACAGATGGGCTTGCTGAGGCATGGAGGAGGGCCTTAGACATGAGAAAAGTCTGGTGTACGCTTGTCTATCTTTGGGAATTATACACGACAGGGTGTCTTTCTGGCACATTCTGAGATGAGCTAATTCTGATGGTGGGAAGGGCCATGGAGATCTCATTTTGCAAATCTGTGTCATTCTGTCAGCACTCATTTGCTTGAGGGAGGCTTCTGAGCAGGACTCAGGCCCAACCTGCTCTCTCAGGCTTCCCACTAATGGGCCAATCCCTTCCTGGAAGACACACCTGCCAGGGACTCCCAGACTGCTTCCTGCCACCTGTTTTCCCCAGCACTAAAATGTTTCATGACACCAGAATTAAAATGACAAAGTCAATAAAAAATCACAGATGGGAGGCGGGTGCAAGGGCACACACCTGTGATCCCCGCTACTCAGGAGAATGAGGCAGGAGGATGGCAAATGCGAGGCCATCTTGGGGAACGTAGTGAGACCCTGTCTCAAAATAAAAAGTAAAAAGGGCATGGTGATCCACACCTTTAATCCTAGTACTTGGGAGGCTGAGACAGGAGGATTGCAGGTTTGAAACCAACCTCAGCAATTTAGCGAGGCTCTCTGCAACTTAGCGAGACCCTGTTTTAAAATTGAAAAAAATAATTGGGCTGGAAGTATAGCTCAGAAGTAGAATGTCTCTGGGTTCAATCATCAGTACCACAAAAAAGGGATGGGGAATGTATCTCAGTGGTAGAATACTTGCCAATACTTGTTTAGCATGCATGAGGCCCTGGGTTCAATCCCCAGTACTGGCGGGGGGGGGTCACAGATGCATAAAAGTGATTGAACTGGGAGGATGGGCAGGGATTGTTCACTCTGGTAAGTGGCTGTCCTCTGACTTCCTCCCTCTTAGTTCAGCCCTGACAGGTTTGTGGGTGGGCCCCCTCTCCAGAGGACCATATGTCGGGCACCATTAGCAATCTGTGGTTGTTCACTGTCACAGACTAACCCATCTCAAGAAAGCTTTGAATTCAGGTTAGAAGTAGAGCAAAATGCCAACACACTCTAGGTCCCAGGGCTCCCTGACATAAGGGTGTGGGACAGGAGCCAAGGCCCTGGAGACCCCCCCTCCCACCTTGAGGCCAGCCCTGCCCAGCAAAGCTGCACTTCTCCAGGGAGCCTGGATTCAGCTCCCAAACCTGCACAGATCTCCTAGCAGTCTGCAGACAGGGAGTACTGTGGGCTTTGGAGAACTGATTGATTTTGAGAGCAGCGAAGCCGCAAATAACCCCTGGGGAAGAAACATCCAGTTCCCATCAAGAGCCGGGAGGCAGGAAGCAGATACTTCCAGCCAGGCCTGATGGCATCATTTGAAGGTGGGAGGGCGACTGTCATATGCCAGCTTCCTCAGAGGCCACAGCTTCTCATAAAATGACTCATATAAAATGACTGAGTTTAAAACTGAGCGATAAGAGCCTGGCCTTTGAGCTCAGATCTGAGGCTGAGGACTTGCTGGCCGTGGGTCTTAGAATAAGCACCTTGCATCGCTGGCCCTCTGTTTTACAATCTGTAAATGGGTGAAATAGTTGTATCCCTCCACGGGTTCATTCAGAGCAGGGGTGGATAACTTTTTCTGTAAAGGACCAGATAGCAAATATTTTAGGTTTGTTAGGCCATGTGGTCTCTGGTTCATGTTGTAACTCTCCACAAAAGCAGCCAGGAAAATAGTAAATGGTTGGACATGACTATGATAAAACTTCATTTAAAAAAAGTCAAGTGCAGAGGGCATAGGACCAGCACTCCAACACATAGGCATGGGTAAAAACTTCCTCAACAAGACCTCAAAGGCACAAGAAACTAAAATGAGGATCAATACATGGGATTGCATTAAGCTGAAGAGCTTCTGTGCAGCAAAGGAAACTATCAAGAACCTCAACAGAGAGCCGACAGAATGGGAGAAGATTTTTGCTAGCTACTCCTCTGATAGAGGACTAGTATCTAGAATATACAGAGAACTCAAGAAACTCACCACCAAAAAAACAAACAACCCAATCAAAAAATGGGCAAGTGAACTAAATAGACACTTCACAAAAGAAGAAATACAAATGGCCAATAAATGTATGAAAAAATGTTTAACATCATTAGCAGTCAGAGAGATACAAATCAAAACTACCCTGAGATTTCACCTAACCCCAATTAGAATGGCAATCATTAAAAACACAAACAATAACAAATGCTGGCGAGGATGTGGAGAAGTAGGAACTCTCATTGTTGGTGGGATTGCAAATTAGTGCGACCACTTTGGAAAACAGTGTGGAGGATCCTCAGAAGAATGGGAATGAACCTACCATATGACCCAGCAATACCACTCCTGGGTATCTACCCAAAAGAATGGAAACCAAACTACTAGAGTAATGCATGCATATCTATGTTTAAAGCTGCACAATTCACAATTGCCAAACTATGGAACCAGCCAAGATGTCTACCAACAGATGAATGGATTACAAAACTATGGAATATGTACACAGTGGAATTTTACTCAGCTATAAAGAAGAACAAAATTATATCATTTGCAGGGAAATGGATGGAACTGGAGAACATTATGCTAAGTGAGATTAGTCAGTCACAAAAAGTGAAAAGTCAGATGTTCTCCCTAATATGCAGAAGCTAGGGAGAAAATGGGACATAGGAGGGACTCTAGACAAAGGAGGAGAAACCTCAGATGAGTGAAGAAAGTGACCTAGCTGAGGGAGATGGGAGGGGGGGAAGAGGCAAACACCTCAATGGACATGATGTGCATACACAAACTTATCAATCACTGTGCTGAGCATGGAAATGAGGGGAGGGGAGGGAATAGAGTGGCAACTGGGGGAGGGCTCAATAAGTGCTGTGTGCATGTATGCCTCCATCACCCTGAACTTCATCAAGATGTATGATTACAGTGCACCAATAAAAAAAAAGTCAATTGGTGGCCGAGATTTGGCTTGTGGGTCATTGTTTGCTAACCCCTGATTCAGAGGATGATACATTAGCAAAGGCTTGAAATAAAAAAACTGACCAGTAAACACTACTACTACTACTACTACAACTACCACTATGACCACTGCTGCTGCTGCTACTACTACTACTGCTACTATTACTACTACTACTACTACTATTAGCATTGCTATTCTGCATTTGGCCATTTGGATTATCAGATGATGCCCAATGTATAACTACTTCTGCACTCTTTGCCTTCACCTACTTATTAGTCAATTTCCAAAAAGGGAGAGTAAATGGAGCCGCTCAAACTCTTGGGTGCAAGTGCATTCAAGTTCTTACCCTCAAGTGGTCTGCTTGATACAAATTCTCACATCCCCTAGCATGTAAAAGCAAGAGGGGCTTGGATCCCTAGTGAAGGAACAATGGCACAACTTCTCATTAAAAATTCCTATTGCCCTTCACAAGGGACTTTCCTTTGCAACTTTGTGTGGCTTTTCACTGCTGCTTAAAGAAGTAAAGACTATTACAACCATTTTACAGAAGAGACACTGAGCTTCTGCAGGACAGAATGGCATGTGTGAAGTCACACTGAGAGTCAGGGGCACAGCTGAGTCTTGATATACGATCTTTGGACTCTAAATTCTGGCTCAGTTCCCCATATTCCACCTGTACTGAATATTGGATTAGTCTGAACATTAGCAGCAAGTGATAACATTTATTTTACTGTTTATTTTGTAAGCAGAAAAGGAATTCATGAAGTGGTTTGGAGAGTTTCTGGAAGGATCAGAGAAGCAAGCTCGAGACCCTGTAGGAGACTCAGTCCCCCAGTGAAAATGCCAGTGCTTCAGTGTAGACACCTCCTGCTCTGCCTGTAGTCTCAGGGGCTGCTGCTGTCACCACCCGATGCTGGGCATCTTTGAGATGCCTGCTTCTGCTGCGGCCTCAAACCTGGTGTTCCTCTGCCACCCTCGGAACTCATTCTGCAAAATTATACGGCATCACTCTCTTTCAAATGCAAGTCTTCAAGTGCAGGTCCTGCTAGCTATGCCTAGCCTGGGGATGTGGGCCCTAGTTCCCAAGGAGCCCAGGAAAAAGTTACTAGCTTCTTCCATGGGGAGGCAAGATTTGGGAACAGAATTCCTCAGACCTGGGAAGGATGTTCAAAAGGTGCTGGACCAACTCCATCTTTGGATATAAACTCCCCAAAATAAAACAGGGACTTGAACAGGTATTTGTAACAGCCATATTCACAGCAACATTATTCATAGTAGCTAAAACTGGGAAGAACACAAATGTCTATTGACAGATGGATGGATAGACAAAATGTGGTGTAGCCATACAATGGAATATGAGTAAGTCTTAAAAAGGAATGACATTTTGAGGCATGCTACAACATGAATGAACCTTGAAGACATTATGCTAAGTGAAATAAGCCAGACACAAAAGGAAAGATATTGTATGATTCCACTATAAAAGGTACCTAGAAGAGTCACATTCATAGGAACTGGAGAACAGTGGTTACCAGGGGCTGGGAGAAAGAGGTCATGAGAAGTTAGTGTTTAATGGGTGCAGAGTTTCAGTTTGGTGAGATGGAAAAGCTCTGGAGATGATGGGGGTGATGTTTGTATAACAACCTGAATGTATTTAATGCTACTGAACTGTACACTTAGCATGGTTAATTTTTATTTATTTATTTATTTATTCATTCATTTATTTATTTTGGTGGTACTGGGGATTGATCCCAGGGGCATTCTACCTGCAATCTACACCCCCGCCTGATTTTACTCATTTATTTTGAAACAGGGTCTCACTAAGTTGCACAGGTCCTCACTAAGTTGCTGAGGCTGGCCGCGAACCTGCGATCCTCCTGTCTCAGCCTCCCAAGTACTGGGATTACAAGCGTGCATATTTCCATTTTAAAGAAGGGGAAATGGAGTCACTGGCAGGGACAAGACAAATCAGCGACAAGGCCAGCCATTTTTTTAACCTTTAGTACTTGCTCCTTCCAGCAAGTACCTGCGGGTGACTCTTAGGAGTTTGGACACCCATTCCGCAGGGGCCTCACTCCCTCCAGGTTCTAAGTAGGGCAGGGGCCATGTAAGTAATGAAATGAGTGAAGTGGACTGGATGTGAGGCAAGAAGGGGAAGAGGGGACTGCGACGAACTGAAGAACAAATGTCCCATCTGAACAGGCAGCTACTGCTCAGCTCCTGGCACGCTTGATTGGGGAGGGAGCCCGGTATTGCCAGACCTTCCACTTCTTTAAGAGGAGCCAGAAATCAGAAAGGTGTGGTGCCAAGAGGCTGAGGCAGGAGGATCCCAAGTTCAAGGCCAGCCTTGGTAAGCGAGATCCTGACTCAAAAATAAAATTTTAAAAAGGGCTGAGGGTAGAGCTCAGTGGTGGAGCACTTGCCTAGCATGTAGGCGGGCCCCGGGTTCAATTCCCAATAACACACACATTCAAAAAAAGGAGCCAAAAAATTAGGTAAGTATATGAATGCTCCTGAACTTCAATTGTTGACAACAGATTACAATGGAGAGAGATAGTCTATAAGCCAATTAAAATATATCTGTGGGTCAACTATCATCCCTGGGCTGGAAGTTCACAAATTCAGTGTTTGAGTATAGAGGCAAAGGTCAAAGATAAAATCAAGATATCAATTTAAATAGTAGATATTAAGTGTCCACTAATTTTCAAAGTATTTGGTTTCCCCAGTAATGGCTGATAAGAAAAACGTAGCTATTAACTGAAACCAAGACGAGGCTCTGCTATTGGAGTCTCCTTCTCAAATCTCAACCTGCAGATCTCCCGGTGGGGAGAATGGGCTCTGAGATTGAACTCCGAGAACTCTTAGCCATCCTGTGCACTCCAAGGAGCATGAACAGTCCTGTCTTAAAAACTCACCATGCCGGACGTGGTGGCCCACGCTTGTAATCCCAGTACTTGAGAGGCTGAGACCGGAGGATCTGGGTTCGAGGCCAGTCTCAGCTACTTAGTGAGGTAGAATATCCCTGGGTTCAATTCCCAGTGCCAAAACGAAAAACTCACCAAGCCTCCTACATAGTGTGTTTTATACTGTCCAGAAATCCCCCCCCCACCATGCATAGTAATTTGGGGCGGTTACAGCTTAGTGTGACTGCGCTAAATTTGCCAAGTTGAAATTCCTGGACCAGTCAGCTCTGTGACCCAATAAAACCCATTAGACTCACCCCCCCAAAAAAGAAACACCTTACTAAACAAGCAAAGGGGCACAGGAAGTACAGGAGGAGAGGACAGGAGGGAGAGGGAAGGAGAGACAGGATATAGGAGGGAGGGAGGGAGAGAGAGAGAGGAGGAAGAGGGGAGAGGGGAGAGGGGAGAGGGGAGAGGGGAGAGGGGAGAGACTGGATTACCTTTTCAAGGCTACTTCTTCTCCTTGAAACTCCTGCTCCAGGTTTTAGTCATCTGCCGTGATGTTGATATGGCCCAGTTGGTATTTTCATTCAATTGGCTCTTATCTAGTCAATTAGCTCCCGTAAGGTGTTACTAAGCAGGAAAGAGAAACTCCGGAGAGGGCCCAGCAGCCTTCTGTTTTTCATCATTTTTTTCTCTTCTCCCTCACCTGACATGATGGTCAACCCTGTGACCTAGTGGCCGTTTGTCAGGGGAGGAGACAGCCACTCACTTTCATCTTGATGAAGTCACTCACTCAACCCACACGACTGCCCCTTTGTGAGTCTCCCTGGGACTCTCAGTGGGCGGTAGAAGGTTCCATTCCAGGTCATGTTAGTCAGCTTTCCGTCGCTGTGACAAAATACCCAAGAATATCAACTTAAAGAGAGAAGGATTTATTTTGGCTCATAGTTTCAGAGGTTTCAGTCCAGGGCCACTTGGTTGTGTTGTTTCTGGGCCTGTGGTGAGGAAGAACATCATGGCGGGTGTATGTGGTGGAGCAAAGCCGCTCACCTTGTCAGAAAGGAGAGATAGAGATAGAGATAGAGATAGAGATAGAGATAGAGATAGAGAGAGAGAGAGGGACAGGAAGGGCCAGGGACAAGATATACCCTTCAAGGACACACCCACAGTGGCCTACTTCTTCCAACTAGGCTCCCTCTCCTACAGTTTCCACAAGCTCCCAATCATGCCACCAGCTGGGGACCTAGCCTTTATTACATGACCTTAGGAGAACATTCCAGACCCAAACTATAAAAAGGGTCAAAATGGATCATTAATGAAAGTATCTCCGAAGTGCTGGCTTCTCTTACCCAACACAGACTAGACCCACACAAACTGACCCAATCATTTACCAGAGATTACACCATACTTTATAATGAAATCTCCCACTTTGGAAACTGAATTCCAGTTATTGGATATGCCTAGAAAAATTAAAGGTCAAAAATGAAATTCTCTTTTCTCATTCACATGTGAAAATTAAAAAGTCCAACACTTGCCAGGTGGGGTGGCACATACTTTTAATCCCAATACTTGGGAGGCTGAGACAGGAGGATTGTAGGTTCGAGGCCAGCCTCAGCAACTTAGTGAGATCCTCAGCAACCTGACCCTATTTCAAAATAAAATGGGAGCTGGGCATGGTGGCGCATGCCTGTTATCCCAGTACTTGGGAGGCTGAGACAGGAAGATTGCAGGTTTCATAAGTAGTAAGACTCTCATCAACCTAGAGAGATCCTATTTCAAAATAAAAATAAAATAAGTCTGGGGTGTAGCTCAGAGGTAAAATGCCTCTGGGTTCCACCCCCGGTACCATAAAAAACAAAAAATCTCAAATAAAAATTCTCCAACACTCCCTGACTCCAGTTTGCTGCATGATAAGAGTCCCTGTACCTGGAGCGTGGAGTGTCTGCTCAGGAAATGACTGAGTGGCCCAAGATAGGTCCCCCAGTGGGACCACAGGGCTGTTGTCCCCATCCCTGGACTGCACTTCCTGCAATCCCTTCTCCTTATGATTCCAGGGGCAAATGTGCAGAAATGTGAAAGGCAGAAGCATGGTAGATGTCACTATCCTTGCGGAATGGGGTAGGCAGATCCGGGGTCCATAGTCCTCTGTTTGATTAAACTTGTCGCAGTGCCATTTTGAAGATTTTATGGAGTGGTTTCTTGGACTTCCTTGCCAGCTCATTTCTTCACCTGTCCCAGGCTCCAGGCGGGTGTCTCAGGGACTGTGCCTCCATCCTCCAGCTGTAACTTGCCAGGCCATCACTCCAGCACCTCTTCCCACATCTTACGTGTAAGTCCTCGTTTCCTTATTAAATCCCTTATTCCTGTAATGCTTGTAGTGGCTCTCGCTGATCCCAGAGGCAAGCACAGACATCGTTTTCATGAACGAGCCACTTATTAAATCTAAGCCAAGCCAGCAAGGGGGGTCAGGGCGTTCACATACAACCATTTCCTGGCATCTGATCCCCCCCAGAGGGTTGAGTTGCTTAAGCTGTGGAGCTTCCACTTACAGGGAGGCCAACACTGTCTTCTCTTTCTATAATTTCTGTAACTCTTTTCCGGTTTGCACAAGGTGTCAGTCCCTCATCTCGGAACTGAGGATGCCGCCATCTCCAAACAGAGTCTTGCTATACCTAGCAAGTCACCCAACATGTACTCCTGCTCTTAGCTAATTTGCAGACTCGTGTGCCAGCAATGTACTTCCATGATGACTGTCTGACTCAAGTTCCCTTGCAAAAGAGTCACACACCATGCAGCGCCCCCCGATGGTCACATGTTCACATATCACTTCTATCCTGGGTCCTGTTCTGCACATTCCAGTGTATCCTTCCTCTCTTTCTTCCTCCCTTCCTTCCTTCCTTCTTCTTCTTCTTCTTTTTTTTTTTTGCAGGAAAATGGATAGTATTACAGGCATTTAGTCATAAATGCCTTTTACTACATGCTGAACACCACAGAGTTGTCAACAAGCTGGTGAATAGCTTGCACCAATGCACCCAACATTTTAAAAATACTTTTATTGGTGCATTGTAATTATACATCATAGAGAGGTTCGAAGTGATACAAACACACATGCACACAGCGCTGGTGCATTTCCCACCAGATCCCACTCCATGAGCTTCCTTTTGTGTACATGTTAGCGAGATTGATAGGGATACCTTCATATATGGACATGACATTATTTGAACTGTTCCCTTCATCATTTCTCCCATTTTCCCTCCCCCATCCCCTTTCACTGTTTTACTGGTGTCTCTCCTCATTTATCTGAAGTCTTTTTTGTTTCCTGTTTTCTCTGTAGCTTCCACATATGAGAGAAAACATTTGACCCTTGACTTTCTGAGATTACCTGATCCCACTTAGCATATTCTCTTCCATCCATTTTCCTGCAAATGACATGTTTGTTTTTCTTCATGGTCGAGTAAAACTCCACTGTGTGTATATAAAACATTTTCTTTATCCATTTATCTGTTGACAGGCACCTAGGGCTGGTTCCATAATTTAGCTATTGTGAATTGTGCTGATATAAACATGGATATGCATGTATCACTATAGTATTTTTTTTTTTTTTTGCGGTACCGGGGATTGAACCCAGGTGGCGTTCTGCCTCTGCGCTACACCCCGGCCCTATTTTTTATACTTTATTTTGAAACCGGGTCTCACGAAGTTGTGGGGGGGCCTCACTAAGTAGAGAGAGACAGAGAGAGAGAGAGAGAGAGAGAGAGAGAGAG
>PVJS01054475.1:0-12949 GCA_004027185.1 Glis glis | reverse complement strand
AATAGAATAGAAGACTCTGAAACAAAGCTCCATATTTATAGCTAGTTATCTCACAAAAAAAGGAATTAGTGAATGTAAATTCAAAGACATATAATTTATAATTATCTAGTCAGAGGAACAACAACAACAAAAAGTATAAAAAAGAGAAGAAAAATTATATAAATTATAGAATACCATCAAACAAAACAATTTTTACATTATGGAACTTTAAGAAAGATCAGAGAAAGACAAGGAGATTCAGAGTTAAAATCGAGAACTAATGATAGAAAACTCAAACTTGAGGAAAGAATTGAATATCTGAATTCATGATGCTGAAAATATTCCAAACAAATTGAATGTAAAGAGTTTTTTTATTCCAAACATATTATAAAAATTGTCAAAAGTTAGACAGAATTTTGAAAGCATATTACAAATCATGTGCATCTTGTCATGTGTTCAAGAATGCCTCCATAAGCAGATCTTTCAGTAAAATCCTTGCAAGCCAATAAGAGAGTTGTATGATACATTCAAAGGTCTGAAGAATAGTAAATGGCAATCAAAATGTGGTATATATATACATATATATATATATATATATATATATATGTATAAAATGATGTATTATTCAGCCATAATGAAGAAAATGGTCATTTTCAGGAAAATGGATATAACAGGATATCATCCTGTTAAGCAAAATAAGACAGAGTCAGAAAGACAAGTATCATATGGTTTCTCTCAAATGAGTAAGTTAGAAGATGAGGGAAAGGATATCATGAACATAGAAGGAATATTATTATTGTAGAGGAAAGAAATTTATAGACAGGGAGGGTGGGTAAGGGGAGAAAATGGGGAGTAAAATTGTTCAAATTATGTTTTATGCATGTAGAAATATACTACAATGAAACCCACTATATTGTATAATTTTTATGCTCAATAAAAATGTTTTACCTGATAAAACATCCTTAAGAAATGAGCCAGAGTGGAAAATTATTTCAGAAAAACAAAAGCTTAGAGGGTTTATTGCAACTAGTCTATTCTATAAGAAATGCTATATTAAAAAATAAATTAGCTGTGCTATGTGATGCACATGTTAGCATGATTATGGTATAATGTCACAATGCATGCATATGTCAAGACATCGTGAGCTGAGGGTATAGCTCAGTGGTGTACTGTTTGCCTAAAAATGCCCATAGACCTCAGTTACAAATCTCAGCATTGAAAAATATGTAATTTAACTTAAATATATTCAATTTTTGCCAATCATACCTTATTAAAGCTGGGGGAGTTGAAGAGAATTGATAAAATTTCTTCAAGTTGAAATAAAAGAATACTAAATAGAAACATTAACACATATCAAAGTATAAAGTCTACTATTAAAGATAGTTAAAATAAAAATACTTTATACTTTAATAATTACTGTAAATCACTTTTAATATTAGTATAAAAGTTAAACAAGTGTTAATAACTACAGCCACAATAATTTGCTAATAGATATACATAACAAGATGATGTATATACTAACATTAATAAAAAATGTGGGGGGGATAAAAATAGAGAGTTTTCTGGATGTGATCAAAGTTAATTTTTTCCTGCTAAAATAGAATGATATAAGATTTTTATGTAACCCTTATGGAATTCACAAAGAAAGAATCTATAGCATATACACAAAGGATAATAAAAGAAATCAAAGAATATAACTAGAAAATTATCAAATTGGAAATAAAGACAAGAGAAGAATAAAGGAGCTCCAAAACAGAAAACAGTTAAGACATGGCAAGAGTATATCCTTCCCTATCAATAACTACATTTATATAAATTGATTAAGTTCTACAATCAAAAGATTTTGAGTGCTGAGATGGATTTTAAAATATGATCCAGTAATATGCTGCCACAAGGGACTCACTTTACTTTACAAACTCATATAAAATGAGTGAGATTAGTGTGTCTCAGAAAGTTAAGTATGGTAGGTTTTTGCTCATCTGTGGAAGCTAAAAAGAAAATTGGAAATATATGGGACTTTAAATAACATAGAGACCTGTAGAGTAGTTGACAGGTGTTAGGGGAGGGAGTTAAGGAGGATAAGAGGAAGGACTGAAGAAGGACACAGTTCAAATAACACTGGTAATATGTGAAGGTATTATTGCAAATCTCACTAACTTGTGTGTGGAGGATAGAGTGGGAGTGGGATAGGATGTGGAGGGAAATACAAAAAGAGCTCTGTGTATGTATGATTTTAACACATTGAACCTCAATATGATGTATAATTGCAATGCCCTAATAAAATAATTTTGAAAGGAAGTCACATACACTGAAAGTGAAAGGATAACAAATTAATATCAAAAAAGAACTTAGATGGCTAGCCTTATATCAGGTGAAACAGACCTACATTTTTATATCAGATAAAAAACTGTGTAAGGACACAAAAGAAGGTGTTAGGCATGATGAAGTATGAATTTATCAAGAGGTTATAAAATTTAAAATGTACATAAAATATATGTGCACCAACATTGTAATCAACACCTTAATATGTAAAGCAAATATTAACAAAACTGAAAAGAGAAATAGAAAGCAATACAGTAACATGAGGAGAATTCAATAACCAGCATCCAACATTAGATGGGACCTCCATACAGAAAATCAATAAGGAAACAATGGATTTGAACAATATTACCAACCAAATTGATCAAGCCCACATACATAGAACATTTCATCCTATGACAACAGAAAACATATTATCTCAAGTATAGATGAAAAAATATGTAGGATAGATTAGGTGACAAAATAAATTTTAACATTGTCAAAAAGATAGAAATCATATCAAGAATTTTTCTGAACATAGTAGTATGAAATTAAACATCAATAGCAGGAAAAAAATTTATAAATAGATGGAAATTTGAAAATCACACTTCTGAACAAGTAGGTCAAAGAAGAAATTAAAAAATCTGAGGCAAATAAAAACAGAAACACAGCATGCAAATTATGGGATTTAGAAAAAGCAGACCTAAAAAAGATGTATGCAGAGGCTGGGTGCAGAGGCATGCCTCTCTAATCCAAGTACTTGGTAGACTGAAACATGAGGATCAAAGATTTGAGGCTAGCCTCTGCAACTTAGTCAGATGCTTAGCAATGTATCCAGACTCTATTTAAAAATAAAAACAAAGTCAAATAAGGATAGGGGTGTAACTCAGAGAAAGAGTGCCCTGGGTTCAATATTTAGTAATAAATAAATGAATAAATAAATAAATAAATAAATAAGTAAATAAAATATTTAGCCTACATTAAGAAAAAGGAAGATATGATATTCAGCTTGATTGTTCATCTTCAGGAACTAGGCAAGGAAGAACAAAGTAAACCTCAAACCCACAAAAGTAAGAGAAGCATAAACATCAAAGAAAGAAATAGATGAAATAAAGACTAGAAATAACAGTAGAACAAATCAATGAATCTGAGTTTTTAAAAAGATAAACAAAATTGATAAACTTTCACCTATATTATGAAGAAAAAGAGAGAAAGTACCAAAATATATAAAACTATACATAAAACCAATACTAATAAAATGCAAAGGTTTATAAAAACTATTATGAACAATTAAAAGATGACAATTTTCATATCTTAGAAAAAATGGATAAATCACCAGACAAATACAGTGTACTAAAATAGAACCATGAAAATTGACAATTTAAATAGACCAATAATGATTCAGGAGGTTGAATCACTAATGAAATCTTTTTTTAAAAAGGAAATTCTAGAACCATATGACTTGAATACTGAGTTCTAACAAACATTAAAGAAAATGAATGCCAAACCTTCTTAAAAATCTTCAAAAAAGCCAATGAGTAGGAACACATTCAAATTCATTTTGTAAGGCCAGCATTAGCCAGATGAAAAGTCAGACCAGGACTATGCAAGAAAAGAATACCACAGATCATTTCTCTGATGAGATGAAAAAGCCCTCAACAGTGTACTATCAAACAATTCAGCAACACATTAGAAGGATCATACACACTTACCAATTGTAACTTACCCTATTATTCAAGGATGTTTCTACATACCCAGATCAATAAATGTGATACAACACACTGACATAATGAAGCATAAAATGAGATGATCATCTCAATAAATGTTGAAAAAAGCACTTGGCAAAATACAATATACTTTCATGACAAAAGCTCTTATCCAATTAGGTCTTGAAGGTATGCACCTCAACATCATAAAGGCTATGTAACACAAATGTATAGTTAACATCATACACAATGGTAAAAATATGAATGCTTTTCCTCCAAGGATGAAAAAAACATGAATATGCACTTTCATCCCTCCTATTGAACATGACACTGCAAATACTATTCAGAGAAATTAAGTTGAAAAATAAAGAAATAAATAAATAGCACATGAATCAGAAAGAAAGAATGAAAACTATTTCTGATGATGTCATGATCTTACATATTGAAAACCCTAAGGATTACCAAAAATTGTTAGAACTAATAAATTAATTTAGTAAAATAGCAGGATGCAAAATAATCAATCCACATAACTCATTTATGTTTAAATACACTAACAGTGAACTATCAAAAATTAAATTAAGGAAATAATTCCATTAAAATTAACATCAAAACAATAAAATAAAAAGGAATAATCATCATATTGCATACTTTAAATATATAAAGTACTTAGCATGCTTCCCTCTACAAAATGGACCAAAATTAAATAAATAAAGATGAAAACAACTACTATTTCATTGGAGTGGAGTGTTTGACGCAGAGAGCCAGAGTACAATGGAGATGTTGCAGAGATGTTACAGAGCATAGAAACTCACAATGGCCTTTATAAAGAAGAGAACTAAGAAAGCCTATTAAGTGCTTTGTGCATGTATGTCACTATCACTGTGAACTACATTATGATGTGAGACTATAAGGCACCAATAAAAGTACAAAAACTGAATTCACAATATTAAAAATAAAAAAGAGAACTAAGCGCATAGCATCTACTGCCTTGTCTCTCCAGTTGAGATAAAATAAGAGACTTTGCATGGGAGAGAAATGGTAAACAGAAGACCCCTCAGTTATTCCCCTAATGCTACAGACATTTTAACTATCTGTTGCTGGAGATGACTGCAGCCCTCAAAGGCCTTGAGCCTAGTTTGGGGAGTTGCAAAGGGAATGTATATTGTTGCATTGACCTTTAGAAATAACCTAGACTGCATTGTGCATTATCCCACTGTTTCTGTGAATATTCTCATGGCTATAATAAAAATTGACTGACCACACAACTTAGAGGGAGGAAGATTTACTTGTTCATAATTTTTGGAGATTCTGGGTTGAGTCCATGTGTGGTCAAAATCTGAAGATGAGGCCATGGCAACAAGAAGGAGAGAGAGAGATAGAGAGAGAGAGAAAGAGAGAGAGAAAGAGAGAGAGAGAGAGGAGTTCCACTCCCACATCTTGGAGGTTGGAAGCAGAAAATGAGAACAAGGGAATGTGGGACCTTATATAATCCCAAGGCCATACTACCAAAGACCCCCCTTAGTAACCAAGCCCACTTCCAGCATTGCTATATTGTTTCCATAAGGGATAGGGAACATTCTAAATCCAAACCATTATACTCCATTCCTGTTCCCTAAACCTCATAGGCACCTCACAATTCAAAATGCATTTAGTCCATCTCCAAGAGTTCCATTATGTTAGCAGTTTTAGCATTGCTCAAAAGTTCAAAGTCTCAAGGTAAACTCTTAGCTGTGAGATCCTGTAAAAGGAAAAAGCAAGTTACATATATTGAATATACAATGGCAGAGTAAACATTTGATTTCAAAAATGAATGAATAGAGCCATAGAAAGAAGGAATAGGACCAAAACAGTATTGAAATCCAGCAAAGCAAGCATTTAATCCTGCAGCTCTACTTCTCACATCTGGGGCACATAGTGGTGAGAAGTGATCTCCAAGGAGCCTTAGCATCCTCATCCCTGTGGCCTGGTTGACTGTGATGGACAGCATACTCACTCTTCCAGCACAGCTCCATGGCTTGCAGCTTGCAACCATTCCTCATGGTTATTCCACATTTCTGGCATTTCTAAATCACGAATTTTTTTCTTGCAATCTTGGCTTCACCCTCACAACTTCACAAATTGCCCCATTTGGGCCTTCTTGCAGGGATTCCAACCCTACCACACATTGTCTGTTTCCTAGTTCTTCCTTTTTAATATGTGAGGAAGCCTCCATGACCCCTTTTTCCCAGAAAAGCCAATATTATGTGAGCACTCAAATTGATTGTCAGCAGAAAATGTAGTCATGCCCTTTTCAATCATTGCCACTGGGGCCTTTTCAATGAGAGCTATTGGTCCACTGGCTGAGCCCTTCCCACTTCATGGGCAGCACTGGGCCTGTCTCCATCAAGGCCACAATGAAGTAATATGAGTGCCTGTCTTCAAAATGGCCACACTTGTTTCCATGGTTACAAACTGCCTAGATCTCATTCTTTCTTTTTATGGAAATTTTTAACTGTCCTGATTGCATTACTTTCTTGTTTCTAATCAAGGCATTAGACCTCCCTTCAGCCATCTTACTTTCTTTCACAGCACCATCTGTCTGGGCCCTATCTTTAGGCATGCCATTCTGGCCAGAAAAAATAACTGCAAATCTGTAAAGCCCCTCTACTTTGCTTTCTGCTCCCCAAATTCAGTGAACAATTTGCTGAATGCATACATCAATATCCATAATGCAGTTTGTATATTTTGATTTTTGAGATTTTCCCCACCAGTTTAAGCAGCCCATCATATTTAAATTCACCTTCACACAGAGTTTCAGGACAGGGGACAAATGCCAATAAGTTCTTTGCCAAAATGTAACATGTGTGGCCTCTACTCCATTTTCTTATGGCGTACTTTTTGCCCTCCAAAATCCCTTGAGCACAGTCTCTAACATTTGCCTTTCTAGCCACATTCTGGCCTTCCAATTTGCTCTCACAAAGCAGTACCAAAGACTCACCAAACATGTGGTCTTAGATATAGCTATACTTCTCTGATACCAACTTTTGTCTCAGTCAACTTTCTCACTGCTATGTCAAAACAACTGACCACACAACTTAAAGGAAGGAAGATTTATTTTCTCACCGTTTTTTGGAGATTCTGGGTTCAGTCCATGTGAGGCCGGGATCTGAAGCTCAGGGCATGGCAGTGGGAAGGAGAGAGAGCACAAAACTCCACTCTCACATTGTGGATGCAAGAAGCAGAAAGTAAGAACAAAGGGAGATGGCACCTTATATAATCCCCAAGGCCACACCCTCGAGGACTCCTCCTTAAAAACCAAACCCTGTTTCCAACCTTGCTACCTTGTTTCCATTAGGGCTAGGGGGACATTCTAAATTCAAACCAATACACCCATTCAGGCTTCTTCTGCACTGGACCATTTTAAGATCACACCCACTTGGCATCTTGTGAAGCATCCAGGTAAATACCATCAATAGATCAGCTGAACAGGCTGTGTGAACCAGCTACATGGCCTTTTCCACTCACCCTCACCCATAAGAAGCAGAAAGGTAGCTTCCATTAGCATCTAGGTTACCAACACAACATAAAACATCTAGACATACTACCCTGCATATCATGGCCCACCAAGGATCTAGGAATCAACAAGATAACTTTGTTCACCCTCATGTGGTATCATGAAGCAGGTAGCTGAGCCTATTCACCCTTTTATGATTGCAAAAAGCACCTGGGGGACACACTGTAAGTCACACAGGCTGTTGAGGCCACAGGAAGCAGCCAGAAATCCCTGCACAATCATCTTCACTCCTGGGAAGCAACCGGATGTCCCTCTACCTACTCTCAGCTCCAGGTAAAAGATTGACACTCTGTTCTTAGCAGTGCTGCACCTCAAGTCTTCACAAAGTCAGTTAGACAATTCTCACTGATGGGAAACTTGTCCAGGAACACTGGTATGATCCAGCCCATGCCCAGCATTCAGTCATTTTACAAGGGCCCTGCACTTTCTACTGTGAATGATGAGCCATAATTGCATCAGTCTGGGAGTCCCCATTTCTATGAGGCCCTTAGAATCTAGCTGTTCAATGTTGTGCTAGGTGTACCTGCCTGCTCAGGTCTGCCAGAGTGCTCCCACATCCACAAAACCCATGGAAACTGATGGACAACCCACACTGTCCACAGGAAAACTTACCCCACCTAAAAGAGCTAAACCTCAGCTGGTAAATCAATCTTACAAAACCCCTGCAGCCTAGGCCACTGACACACCTGCATACATAAAAAATATTGGCATATGATGAAACTATATGAACAGTACAGTACTGTGTTTACCTGGGTCCAATAGCCAATGTATTTTACCCACATGACACCTAGTATACATCTCTAGGAGAAAGAATTTTTCTATGAAAATCACCCTAAAAATTTAACAAAGAACTTTTAAGAGGTGAGGCCCAGTGGGAAGTCATTATGTCATGGGAGCATGACTCTGAAAGGGACTCTGGGATCTCATATCCCTTCTCACCTTCTGTTGCTTCACAGCCATGAGGTGAACAGTTTTGCTCTGCCATGATGTGCTGCTTTTCCACAGGCCCTAAATGATAATGACAATTGATAATTTACTGAAACCTCCAAAACTATGAAGCAAAACAAATTTTCTCTATTTATGTTGATTATCTGAGGTATGTTTTATACTAATGGGAAACTAACACACCCAATTGTGACTTGTCCTGATGGCTCTTGTTCCCACTTTAAGAAAGGTAAACTCTGGGATGGCCAACAGGAGAATGTATTTTCTTGTGTTGCAAATTACCATATTGTTAGCAACTTAACACAAAACTTCCATGGTTTGAAGGTGTTCCCCAAAAGCCATGTGTACAAAAGTGAAACCCCAATGCAATGGTGTTGAAATGTGGAGCCTAATGGGAAGTGTTTAGATCAAGGGGCTCTACTTTCATAAATGGATTAATGCCAGTAATTAAAGGACTTGAGGCTTGGTTTGATCTCTTGCTCTCACTCCCACTGTTGTGATGTATTCTGCCATGTTATGACCAAGCAAGAAGTCTATCACCAAATCAGACCACTCTTAGACTTCTTAAGTCTCAAGAACTGTTCTTTCTAAATTACCAAGTCTAAGATATTCAGTTATAGCATCACAAAATGAACTAAGATGAGCACCCAATTATTTTCTCACAGTTCTGCACATTGGAAGTCCTGGTGGATGAGCTGGCTTTGTAAGGCTTGAATCAAGGTATTGGCTTACCTATACTCTTCTTTGGAAGACACAGAAAAGAATTTACTTCCAGGATCATTTAGGTTGTTGGAATAATCCATTCGATGAAGCTATAGGACTGAAGTCCCTATTCCTTGCTGACTATCTCTTAGCTCCTCAAGGACACCCAATCCTTCTTATATGTCTCACACTATCTTCATAGGATTAATGATTCATCAATCCCTTCTCTTGCTTCAAATGCATCTAGGGACTTCTTTGACCACAAGCTAGAAAAAGCTCTGTGCTTTTAAAGATGCATGTGATTAGATCAGACCGACCTAGACTTTCTACCTCAACATCATGTGTTTTATATAGAATATTCAGAGAAGTGATAAAGTATCAATTCAAAGATTCAAAGAAGTAGGGAGTAGAATCTTGAGAGGCCTATTTTTAGTATTTTACTTCTTTCAGAAAACAATAATTGTCATTACTACATTTTCTAACAAGAAAAGCTTTTTTTTTTTTTTGCAGTACTAGGAGTAGGACCCAGAAGCCTTCTACCTCTGGGCTATACCCCCAGCCCTATTTTATTTTTTTATTTGGAAACAAGGTCTCGCTAAGTTGCTGAGAGCCTCACTAAGTTGCTGAGGCTGACTTCAAACCTGCAATCCTCCTTTCTCAGCCTCCCAAGTAGTGCGATTCTAGATGTATGCTACCATGCCCAGGTAAGAAAAGCTTTTTAAAGTTTTTATCAGCTGGCTGTAGTGGAACATGCCTGTTATCCCAGGACTTGGAAGGCTGAGACAGGAGGATTGAAGGTTCAAGGCGAGTCTCTGCAATTTAGTGAGACCCTCAGCAACTTAGCGAGACTATGTTTCAAAATAAAAAAATTAAAGGGGCTAGAGGTGTAGCTTGGAGGTAGAATGTCCCTGGGTTCAATCCCCAGTACCAGAAAAAAATTAATGAATTTTCCCTTATTTTCTTAAAAACCACATCTTTTAAAAAGTAAAAGATGAGCCAAGCATGGTGGCACACACTTGTAATCCTAGTACTTGGTAGGCTGAGACAGGAGGATTGCAGGTTCATGGCCAACCTCAGCTACTTAGTGAGGCCCTCTGCAACATACTAAGACCCTGTTTCCAGATAAAGAATGAAAAATAGGGCTGGGGGTGTAGTTCAGAGGTAGAATGCCTCTGGGTTCAATCCACAGTACCTAAAAAAAGTGAAAGGTGTAAGGATCTATACTTTGAAAGCAACAGTGAAAAGGGGGAGGGAGTTAGGGTTCAGGAGGACAGTCTCACCACCCTACCCTCCCGGCCTGGGAGCCCTTGAGTAGCGCAGGGGGGTGTTTGACATGGCAGGAAGGAGGTGTCATTTCTGAGCATTTCTCAGCTAGGAAGGCCCCTCTGGGGGGAAGCCAACAAGGATTTCCATGGCATCATGGGATCCCAGGCTCTAGCAGCCTGCAGAAAGAGCATGGCTTCCCCGGAGCAAGCACCATGGCATAATTTGATTATTTGCCTTGGGAATGGGGGGGTCGGGGCTAGGGCAAAGCCCAAGTCTAAAAAGGTGCATGTGCAAAAAAAAAAAATCTAACAACAAAAACCCTTTTATCACACAAATTAAAATGTTAAAATCAAATCTAAAACCAGGCAACTATTTAATCAATGTTGCTTTATTGAAAAATATTAAAACAATTAAAATTAATGAACAATTTTCCTAACATACATACATTTTTCCTTATGATGTTTCATTGGATTTTTCTTGAATCTAGATATGGTTGATCTTGATCAATTCAGAATGATAAAGTAAGAGTGGAGTACTTTGGAATTTCTAAGACAGGGACAAGAATCAAAAAATTATCTTCTGTTCCTTTGGTCTACGTGTCTGTTTTTGTGCCAGTACCATGCTTCTTTTATTACTATGACTCTGTAATATAGTTTGAAGACAGGTATTGCAATGTTTCCTGCATGTTTCCTATTGCCGAGAACTATTTTGGCTATTTTGGGTCTTTTGTTGTTCCATATGAATTTTAGGACTGGTTTTTCTAAATCTCTGAAGAATGATCATGGTATTTTAATAGCAATTGTACTGAATCTGTAGATCACTTTTTGATAAGATGGCCATTTTGAAATTATTGATTCTGCCTATCGAAGACCATGGGAGAACCTTCCATCTTCTAAGTTCTTTTTCAATTTCTTCCTTTAGTGTTTTATAGTTTTCATTTTAGAGGTCTTTTACCTCCTAAGTATTTTATTGTTTTTGAGGCTACTGTTAATGGGATTGTTTTAATTGTAGAGGACTTTTACCTACTTGGTTACATGAAGAAGGCATAGGACCAATGCTCCAATATATAGGCATGGGTAAAAACTTCCTCAATAAGACACCAAAGGCATAAAAATTAAAATGAAATTTAATATGTAGGATTGCATTAAACTGAAGAGCTTCTGTGAAGCAAAGGAAACTATGAGGAACCCTAAAAGAAAGACAACAGAATGGGAGAAGATCTTTGCCTGCTACTCTTCTAATAAAGGACTAATATCTAGAACATATAAAGAACACAAGAAACTTAGTGCCAAAAAAAACAAATAATCCAATCAAAAAATAGGCAAGTGAACTGAATAGACACTTTGCAAAAGAAGAAATGCAAATGGCCAATAAATATATGGAAAAATGTTCAACATAATTATCAATCAGAGAATGATCTGGAGCATGAAAGAAAGGGAAGGGGGAGGGAATAGGGTGGGATTGGAGGGAGGGCTAAATGAGCAATGTGTGCATGTATGATGTTCATACCCTGACATATATCAAAATGTATAATTACAATGCACCAATAAATGAACATAAAAAAACACAAATAATAATAAATGCTGGCAAAGATGTGGAGAAGTAAAAACAATGATATATTGTTGGTGGGATTGCAAATTAGTGCAACCACTTTTAAAAACAGTGTGGAGGGTCCTCAGAAGAATGGGAATGAACCTACCCGAAAGAATTGAAACCAAACTACCAAAGTAATGCATGCATATCTATGTTTATTGCATCACAATTCATAATAGCCAAACTATGAAAACCAGTGTAGGTATCCATCGATAGGTGAATGGATTACAAAATTATGGAATATACGCACAATGAAATTCTATTCAGTTATAAAGAAGAACAAAATTATGTCATTTTCAGGGAAATGGGTGGAATTGGAGAATATTATGCTGTGAGATTAGCTAGTCACAAAAAGTGTAAGGTCAGCCGGGCATGGTGGCGCACGCTTGTAATCCCAGTACTTTGGGAGGCGGAGACTGGAGGATCCGGGTTCGTGGCCAGCCTCACCTCGCTCTCTCTCTCTCTCTCTCTCTTTATTTAGTGAGGCTCTCCACAACTTTGTGAGACCCAGTTTCAAAATAAAGTATAAAAAAAATAGGGCCGGGGGTGTAGCGCGGAGGTAGAACGCCCCTGGGTTCAATCCCCGGTACCGCAAAAAAAAAAAAAAAAGTGTAAGGTCCAATGTTTTCCCTCATATGTGGAAGCTAGGGAAAAATTAGGACACAGGAGGGACTCCAGAAAAAGGAGGAGAAACCTTAGTGGAGTGAGGGAGGGAACCTAACCTAACAGAGGGAGGCAGGAGGGGGGAGGGAGACTTGAAGAGGGTAGCACCTCAATGGACAGATATTCATAAACAAATTAATCAGTGTCAATCACAATGTTCTACAGAGGAAGGTGGGGAGGGGGAAGGAGTATGGTTGGAGCTGGGGGAGGGCTCACTGAGTGCTGTGTGCATGTGTGCCTCTAT
>PVJS01054474.1:0-12949 GCA_004027185.1 Glis glis | reverse complement strand
GCCGCAAACCCGGATCCTCCGGTCTCTGCCTCCCAAAGTACTGGGATTACAAGCGTGCGCCACCACGCCCGGCTTCCTATTTTATTTCTTTATTTGGAAACAGGGTCTCACTAGGTTGCTGAGAGTCTCGCTATGTTGCCGAGACTGGCTTTGAACCTGCGATCCTCCTGTCTCAGCCTCCCAAGTACTAGAATTACAAGCGTGCGCCACCACGCCCGGCTCACTGTAGCATATTTTGAAGAGTGTTATTAAAGGAAAGGGGGAGGATGTCTGGAGCTGGGTAGACAAGGAGGATTTTGAATTGGGGTTATAAAGATTGGGATTAAGTTACTATTAATCCCTTTACTTTCTCTCTGTAAAGAGTTAGTCACCAGAAAAATCTTCAATAATTTCTGTGAAGTTCCTGCCTTGATAGGCGGGGGCCTATTCATTTAACAATGCCAAAATTTGTAGTCAGGTATCCATAGGTGCGTGTTTCAGGTTGGCATGCATAGTGCACTTTGAGTAAGTCTTCCCCTGCCACCTTAGAGCAAGCAGTTAAGGCCATCCCTGCCAAGGTCTTTGCTACCAGTTCTGTAGCTTTGATCCAGCTGATTAAATAAATGCAAAGTGGATACGGCGTGGTAAAGGAAAATCATTGGTTGTATGTAAAAGGTATGTTCTTTTATTTTATTTTCTTCCCTTTTCTTTTCTTTTCTTTTTCTTTTGCAGTACTGGGGATTGAACCCAGGGCACTTTACCACTGAGCTACATCCCCAGCCCATATTTACTTATTTGAAATTTTTTTGGGGGGTGGATACTGGGGATTGAACCCAGGGGCATTCTACCTCTGAGCTACACCCCCCCAACCCTTTTTTTATTTTTCATTTCAAAACAGGGTCTTCCTAATTGCTGAGGCTGACCTCTTGACCTGCAATCCTCCTATCTCAGCCTTCCAAGTACTGATTTTATTTTTTTGAGACAGGGTCTGGTTGAGTTGCCCAGGCTGGCCTTGAACTTGCAGTGCTTCTGCCTCAGCCTCGCGGTGGCTGCGATTACAAGCATGCGCCATCATGTCGGGCTCCCCTTAATTTTTCTAAGAGCCCTTAGATTTCCTTTCCAGAGGAAAGCAGCCCCTTCCCTCCCTTATTAGACGGCACCCCGGCTGTAGGAATGGGCTTGGAGGGTGACCTTTGTCCTGAGTCTGTGGACCACTCAGAGACTGGCCAAGTCAGAGCCCAGGGACTGGGATGCGCATTCCGTAGATGATTTGGCTTCACCTTCGCCCTTACTGCAGGTGACTGAGGACATGGCCCAAGTGACAGCAGCCAGGGAAGAGAGAGCCAGGGAACCACAGGGCTTTGACCGCGTAACACCTGAAACCACACTTGCCCCTTCTCAATCCCCCGCCCCAATAAATCCTACTTATAATTTATGCCAGTTTCAGTTGCAATTTCAGTGGCTTAAAACAAAAGCACTCAACAGAGGTGAAAAGAGTCAGGTTCTAAACAGAAAAGTAGATTCCAACTGTGACTCTGTCACTTCCTCACTATGTGACATGAAATAAACTATTATCAACTCTTCAGACCTCGGCTTCCTGATCTGCAAAATTAGATAAGGAAAGAATTAAGGTATATGATTTATGCATGTCTAGTATAGTTCCTGATACATAACAATGAGCTGGTAATTAATGGTAATTATTGTATTTGTGCCCTGACTTTAACACAGAAGGCATGCTTTAATTATGAGTAATGATTTTTTTTTTCATAAACTATTGTGTCAGACTATGTGGTATGATTGAAAGAGCTCTATAATGGGAATCCAAAGGCCTGGCTTTGATCCTGCCAATGAGTGATCTTGGACAATTCATTTAGACTCTCTGGGCCTCAATTTCCCATGTATAATTTGATGATGTGAACCAAAAAAATCTCCAAAAACACTTTTATCTCAAAAATTGTAATATTTAGCCAGGCGTGGTGGTGCATGCCAGTAATCCCAGTACTTGGGAGGCTGAGACAGGAGGATCGCAGGTTCGAGGACAGTCTCAGCAAGTAGTAAGACTCATCAACCTAGCAAGACCCTGTATCAAAATAAAAATAAAATATGGCTAGGATGTAACTTTAAGGTAGAACGCCCCTGGGTTCAATTCCCAGTACCACAAAACAAAAATAAAATTAAAATTTAAGTAGCAGTATACGCCATGGGGAGGCAGTTTCAAGTTCTTTCTTTGATTATAATGGTAGGCTGCAAGTAATGTACGAAGAGGAAGTGAATTTACAAAGACCAAGTCTCTCCAAGTGGAGATCACAGAGCTAATTTGGCAACAGACATTCATGTCCACAGACCAATTACAAGTTTATCATAGATGCTTACAGGAACCTTGTATTAGTCAGCTTCACATGATCATAACAAAATACCGAAGGCCATTGACTTATACAGAGAAAAATGTCTGTTTTGACTCACAATTCTGGAGCCGCCAGTACAAGATCAACTGGCCTCATTGCTTTGGGTCTCTGGCAAGGGGAGCTCATAATGGTGGAAGCTGATGGTGGGCCGAACCACTCATCTCATCAGCTAGCAAGCAGAGAAAGACAGAGCGAGGAGGAAATCGGGGTTCCACGGCCCCCTTCCAGGGCATGCCCCCAGTGGCCTGACGACCTCCCATTAGGCCTCACCTCCTAAAGGTCCCCACCCCTCATGGCACCACCCTGCATACCAAGCCTTTTAACATATGGACCTTCGGGTGGCACTCCTCCAAACCAGAAAATACATGTATGTGACTACTGGAGCAATGGCATGGTAAAAAATGAAAAAATATGCTTTAGCAATCAGGAGATGGGCACTAAGTTTTAATAACTCTAGCTGTTTGACCTTGAGGAAAGTATTGAATTTCTCTGTGCTCAGAATCTCGGCTCTAAAATGAAGGACTTTGAGGAGCTTGATAAGGCAAATCCAACACTGATTTTATAAATATCATCCTTGAGTTCAAGAATAGGCAAATTTTAGCCAGGTGTGGTGGCGCACACCTATAATCCCAGTACTTGGGAGGCTGAGACAGGAGGATCACAGATTTGCAGCCAGCTTTAGCTACTTAGTGAGGCCCTCCATAACTTAGTGAGACCCTGTTTCAAAATAAAGAATAAAAAATAGGGTTGGAGGGTGTAGCTCAGAGGTAGAATGCCCCTGGGTTCAATCTCCAGTACCACAAAAATAAAATAAATAAATAAATAAATAAATAATAGGGCCAGCCGTTGGTATAACTCAGAGGTAGGACATCCCTGGGTTCAATCTCCAGTACCCCCCCAACACACACAAAAAATAGGCAAATTATACTCATATTTGTATGGCCTGTGAGCTATGAACATTTTTTTAATTTATTTATTTTATTAGTGCATTGCAGTCATACATCTTGAAGGATTTCAGGGTGGTTGATGTATACATGCACTCATCGGTCAATTAGCCCTCCCCAATTCCCAGCCCCCCGCCTTCTCCCTCTCTCCTTCCCGTTTTCAGCATAGTAGTTGACTTTGATATCTTTGTGTAAATCCATCCTGTGCACCAGTTTGTTTCCCTCTCCTCCCCTCCCGTCTCCCCCAGTTAGTTTGCCTTCTTCCCTCACCTGAGGTTTTCTCTCTTTGTCTGGAGTCCCTCCTATGCGGGGTCGTGGCTCATCCTCCCATGACCAACATTTTTTTACATGGTGGGCAAAAATCAGAAGATGAATATTATTTTGTATCATGCGAAATTGCATGAAATTCTAATGTCAGCGTCTGTAAATAAAGTTTTATTGAAACACAACCACGCTGTCAGCCTATTTTCTGTGGCTATAACCTAAATAGAGGTTTGTTTTGCTGACAGTTCTGGGAATTCATGAGCATGGTGCCAGCATCTTCTTGGTCTCTGGCAAGGGCCTTCCTGATGCACCGTAGCAGGCAGAGGGTGTCACATGGCAAGACAGAGCAGGAGAGCCAGAGAGCTCACTTTTGTAGCAAAGCCATTCCCATAATAACCCATTCATTCATTTACCCGTGAGTGTGTTTCTCGGACCCCGCCCGAGAGTGGCGCGATACCTGACAGGGGAGCAGACGCCGACTTCCTGAAAACACACACCCCGAACCGGGAGACATGTCTGGCACGATTTCGTTTATTATAAAGCCAATCCCCCTTTTATAGTAGAGGCCATACAGGAAACTCGCATGCAGTAGGGTGTGACCCAATGGCACGCGACGGGTCAGGTCATTACGCCCCCCTATAACCTATCATAGGCAGAGGCACCTGTTGTCTGTGAGCACGGAAGGAGGTCACTGCCTATCATAGCCCTCCTGAGGCTAGGTGGGGCTATCTGCGGAACCTCCCTCCGAGGGGTCCGCCAGCACCATCTTTGCCATTGATATGCTGAATCACTGCCACGTGGGAGAGGCCCGGTACTCGGTACTCTAGAGCAGGCTTCTGCTAGTCCACCAGGCCCTTTCATGGCACTGGGTGGAGGGCCCTACATGTGTTAATTGATTCAGTCAAGAGAACAAGGCCCACAGGACCCAACCCCCTCCCAAAGGTCCCACCTCTCAGCCATGCTGCCTTGGGGGTTAAGTTTCTAACGCATGGATTTTTGGAGAACACATTCAAACCACTGCACATCTGAATTGTCTATGGCAGCTTCCGTGCTGCGAGGGCAGAGCTGCGTAGTTGCACATAAGTTGAAACTCTAGGACCCACAAAGCCTAAAATATCTATTACCTGGGATTTTTCAGAAAAAGTCTGCTGTCTCTTTAGTTAATGCATCCAGCTCTAAAATTCTGTGACATAATACACATTGAACACTTTGCAATCTAGTTTGCATTCATCCATATGCAAGGGGTCTGTGTAAAATGGAATTCTGAAATTAAAAAGGAACAGCCAGAATACTCATGTCCAGCAAACGTTGTTCACGGCAGCAGGACTGTGGATGGGGCCAGGACTGATCCTGTGCTGCTAGGAAATTCTTTGGAATTATAAGCAGAGCTTAAAAAGAGCGAAAAGGAGAAAATCATCTGGATGACATTAAAGAAGTCGTGTAATTTTGCTCCTTTTACGGTAAAATAGGCTCTGATCCACAGCAGGGAACTTTATAGCAAATTGTTCTTTCTTCCTACGTGCAAACTCTGTGTCAGCGAAGGGCACAAAGCCCTAAGAGGGTGCCGCACTTCAAGCCAGAGAGAAATATGCCCCTTCAAGAGGGAGGAATGTCCCTACTGCAGTTAGTCTTAGCAAGTAAGTGGGAAGTGAGTTCAGGCGCTGGCCAGAGGCAGCCCTGTGTGGGTGTGGAGGCAGTTCCCCGCTGCAGAGTATGACTTTGACCTTGATCCTAGACATTTGCTGGAGAGAAAAACGCGTTCTTTGCACGCTAAGCCTCCATGGACTCTCATTTATTGGGAATAATGGAGCTACCATTTGTTCAGGCTTCTTTGGTACCAGGAACTATATTAAATACTTAATGTACCTTATCATGTTGCATCTTTTGTATCATTTCCTGTCTTTTAAGACAATTGTTACTATTTATTTTTGATAGTTGAGGAAATTGAGTTTGATGATGTTAAATATCTTGCCCCATCTAGAGACATTCAAACCAATTCTATGCAATTTCAAGAAACCACATTTTCTATTCAGAGAACTAATTATATAATTAACAACTGGTTTTCTATTAAAATTTCATAGTTTTTTTATGATAAATATCTTGACAAACAGGACACAGACTAGTAAAAGACCGAAGACACTAAACCATGTGGTATTCTTTT
Source organism: Glis glis (assembly GCA_004027185.1). Lineage (NCBI taxonomy): Eukaryota > Metazoa > Chordata > Mammalia > Rodentia > Gliridae > Glis > Glis glis. The sequence continues at coordinate 7,196 of PVJS01054474.1, read as the reverse complement.
ATTTCTTTATTTTTTGGTACTGGGGATTGAACTCAGGGACAGTCTACCTCTGAGCTACATCCCCAGCCCTATTTTATTTTTGGGGGGGAGTAGTACTGGGAATTGAACCCAGGGGCATTCTACCTCCGAGCTACACCCCCAGCCCTATTTTTTATTCTTTATTTTGAAACAGGGTCTCACTAAGTTGTGGAGGGCCTCACTAAGTAGCTGAGGCTGGTGGCAAACCCGGATCCTCCGGTCTCAGTCTCCCAAGTACTGGGATTACAAGTGTGTGCCACCATGCCCGGCTCCTATTTTATTTTTTATTTTGAAATAGGGTCTTGCTAAATTGCTGAGGATCTCATTAAGTTGCTGAGGTTAGCCTCAAACCTGTGATCCTCCTGTCTTAGCCTCCCAAGTACTGGGATTACAGGAATGCACCACCATGCCCAGTTTACTATTCTTTTCTATTGCAGATTTCTTGACTTCTTAGATATTTAATTAATAATAGAGTATATTAAAATGGGAGGTTGAAAGAACTGGGTTCTAGTTCTGTCTTTGCTGTTCCCTGCCTGTGTGAGTTCAGGCATTCAGTTAACTCTACAAGCCTCCATTGTCCTCATCTGTAAGATAGGGACAGCAGAGTCTGTCTTGAAAACACCACCAGGATCTTGTGAAGATGAAGTAAAATAGTATATGTGAAAGTGCTTTATAAACACTTATTATTAGCCAGGCATGGTGGTACACACCTGTAATCCTAGTACTTGGGAGGCTGAGACAGGAGGATCGCAGATTTGAGGCCAGCCTCAGCAACTTAGCGAGACCTTGTATCAAAATAGAAAATAAAACTAGGGCTGGGGGTGTAGCTCAGAGGTAGAATACCACGGGGTTCAACCTCCAGTACCAAAGAAACAAAAAACTTATTATTTTTGTTGTTCACCGTTACATTCTTTTTTATTCTGAAATTTTAAAATATTAAGATGTTAGTATCCAATGACAAACAGGAGCATACCTCAAGGATTTAAGTAACTATAGAGGCAGGCTTTTGTATATACTATTGGCTTAAAAATGCAATTTGAAAAATGTATGCCTCCTTTTAGTAAGCTTAAAAGGATAAATTATTACCACAAAGGAAAACCATTTCCTCGCTTCACGTAATATGCTATGCAAAGAATGGCACGGCCACAGTGGCATACCCTCTGGGGGTTTGCATTTTAGTCAGAGGTAGCAGAAGTTTAAATTCCACATCCACATACCACAGTGTACTACACCCTCCTGGATTGTAACCACCAGAAATATTTCCCACCAGTCCCTGCTTTTGCAGCCTTTCAAGAATCTCTGGGGATGCTGGACCTCAGCTTAGCAGTAGTGTGCGTGCTCAGCAGTCACCACATCCTGTCTACTGGGCTACCTCCAAATACCTGACAAATTGCAAAGACCCACAGTGGACTAACGTTTTTTTCCTCCTCCAAAAGAGCGGTTCCCATCAGGAGCGCCATCTGCTGGCGGGCATCAGGAACTGAGTCAACTGTCCTCTCTTCTTCCTCCGAACTACCTTGCACCAGGCTGTCCTCATCCGACCTCTATATTCCACAGTCCACAATTCAGTTAATTCCAGCTCAGGAGCTTTCTATCCCTGAGCTATACCCCCAGCCCTATTTTAATTTTATTTTGAAACAGGGTCTTTTTAAGTTGCTGAGGGTCTTGCTAAGTTCCTGAGGTTGGCCTCACACCTGTGATCCTCCTGTCTTAGTCTCCCAAGTACTGGGATTACAGGCATGCACCACCATGCCCAGCTCAGGAAATCATTCTTTTACACGTTCAAACACATTCTCCCTCATTCCTGTGTTAGTAACAAAGTACCACAAACTTGGTGGCTTAAGCAGAAATTTATTGTCTCATGGTTTTGGAAGCTGGAAGCCTGAGATAAAGATGTTAGTGAGCTGGTTCCTTCTGAGGGCTTCTGGAAGGCTCTGTTCCATGCTCCTCTTCTTGGCTTGTAGACAGCCATCCTCATGCTCACACTGCGTTCTTCCTGTGTACATGTCTCTGTGTCTTAATTTTCCCTTTTTATGAGGACAACAGTCATATTGGATTATGGCCCTCCCAAATGACCTCATTTTAACTTAACTACTTTCATATGCAATGACCTTATTTCCAAATATGGCCACATTATGAGACGCTGGAGGTTAGGACTTCAACACGTGAGTTTGGGGGAAACACAATTCAACCCATGACAACTCCCTTCCTTCTTCCATCTTGCTCAGAAGCCTTAAGGCCATCTTTTTTTTTTTTTTTTTTTTTGTGGTACCAGGGATTGAACGCAGGGGTGTTCTACCTCCATGTTATGCCCCTGGCCCTATTTTTTTATGCTTTATTTCTGAAACCGAGTCTCACGAAGTTGCGGAGGGCCTCACTAGGGAGAGAGAGAGAGAGAGAGAGAGAGAGAGAGAGAGAAAGAGGAGAGAGGACAGAGAGAGAGAGATCACGTGCATGCACGCATGCGCACTGAGGTTGGCCGCGAACCTGGATCCTCCGGTCTCCGCCTCCCAAAGTACTGGGATTACAAGCATGCGCCACCACGCCCGGCACCTTGTATTTTCATTTTACCTCTACTCTCCCTCTACCTTCCTTGTTAGCTGGTAAATTATCCCACAGGCAATGAGAACACATCTAGGAAAAAGAAGTGTGTGCTTGAAATTCACCTGGACCTGTGGAGGGGTGTGAGCAGCCCTCGAGGTCACTCAGGAGGCTGGATTCTCTTCAGAAGGCCCTTCCGCATCCTCCTTCATGCAAACCAGCTTGTTTTCTTTTCCTGAAGCTCCACCATTTGAGATAAATATTCCATATACAGCATTTTCTCATTCTAACCACTGATATTCACTGGTATTGTGTTCTGCTATATTTTCATTGTCAATATGTAGGATTTTAACTGTTATAAAATAAACCGGAATATAAGTCCTAATGAGATGGTAACTATCCTTTCTCTCCTCTCCAGGCCAGCCCCACCCCACAATTATCACTATAATTATTTTCCTAAATATTTATTGAGTACCAATTATGTGTTGTGCATAGGTGCTAGAAATATAAACATAAGTGAGCCATGATGTTTGCTATAAAGAGACATACGATCTAGGGGGGCAGACAGACATAACTAATGCTGTAGGTCTTATTATAGTGGTATTCATAAGATGATATGGCAGTACAGAAGATGGAGTGATTAATTAAGCTCAGAAAACAGAAGTCACCAGCCCCTGTCTATCTAATCAAGGACAGCCTTCTTGAAGGTGCAATTTCTTAGTAGGTCGATTGATAAGAGGGAAAGGCTATCTGCAGAAGAGGGAGGCTTTCTGGCACACGGATTGAACCAGGAGGTAGCTGGGGCATGTGATCCTGACAGTAGATGAAAGGGTCTTTGAGCAGTCTCGTACCCACCACTGGCCTCGGTCTACTGCTGAAGATTAGTTTGAGTATGCTAAAGTGATGGATGCCATCTTTGACCTCAGGGACACGCATGTTGCTCAGCGGAAATGAATGAAGTATTTCTGAACTTGCTTTAAAAAAATTGCAATTCAAGCCTCTTCATCATCTTACAAGAGTCATTATAACCATCCAACCAATGAATTGTTGACACACGATTTCATCTACCCTACAGATGACTATTATGAGCTGCAATGTGGCCAGTCATCCATGGAAACTTATTTTCTCCTGGTAGTTAGTTTCACATCATTTCCACTTGCACCAATTCTGGGGCTGAAATATTTCAGCACTTCCCATATACTCACCAAGCTGGAGCCTGGATGCTCTCGTAAGTAGGGTTTAGAATTATACTTTTGAAAGAACAGTCTCAGAATCTCAATTGTCACTTGAACCATTTGATTGTGTTATCAAAGTCCAGAAGGACATGTCAGTACTTTTTTGTTTTGGTTTTGTCACTATGGCCAAGATTTGGTCAGAATCTTGCTCACAGAGTCCTCTATAACCACTGAATTGTCCCTTTTCCTTATTATCAATTAATAGGAGGTAAGTTTATTTGCTCTAGTGTGGATGTCAAATGTCCCCAAAGGCCCATGTGTTAAAGGTTGGTTCCCAGGGCAGTGCTATCGGGGGGTGGCGGGATCTTCAGGATATGGGGACTTATGGGAGATCCTTAGGTCACTGGGGGAGTGCCCTTGAAGGGGACCGTGTAGGACTCCAGCCACTTCCTCTTTCTCTTTTGCTTCCTGGCCATCAGGGGAGCATTTGCTCCGCACCTACTCCTTTCATTGCCGTTCAGCACCCCCAGCCAGGGATCAGCTGGTCTACCTGATCAGGGACTGGAACCTCTGAAGCCATGAGCCAAGATAACCCTTTTCTTTTTATAAGTTGAGTATCTCAGGTATTTTGTCATAGTGACAGAAAGCTAAATAATACAGTATTCATGGCCTATGCTGTTCCAACCATATCCTATCCTCTGCCCTGGAATAGATTTCTGTCCGCCAAACTGCTGCAGAACCAAGAAATTTCAGAATGTTAAAGCTAAGTTGGAGCTCATCTTATCCACAGTATACTTTCATAGTGAAGAAACTGAGACCAGAGATGTTATTTGACTGTCAAGCATAGGCAGATTTATTTTTTATTTTTAGTACTAAGGATTGAACCCAAGGTCTCATGGCAGGCAATTGCTCTACCACTGAGCTATATCTCCAGCCCTTTTTACTTTTTATTTTGAGACAGGCCGCTAAGTTGCCCAGACTGGCCTGGAACTCGGGATGTTCCTGCCTCAGCCTCCTGAGGAGCTGGGACTACAGGTGTGTGCCACTACACACAGCCCCTCAGTGTTGTTTTTAGTGTTTCCCATTCTGTTTATTCTCTGTTCCTACCCTCACCTCTCTCCATGTGAATCATATTAAGAATTTTGATCCTTATCTAAAGAGATAGGAGAGCTACTAAAGAGTTTTAAGCCGGGATGAGCATGGTATGATTTGTGCATGTTTTCTAAAACTTCCTAATGGCAAGTAGAGAATGGATGGAGGGAGCACTCTAACAAATGTGTCTTTTGGGTTTGTCCTCACCACAACCCTGACAAGGCCCCACGTGCCTCCTGAAGCCAGTCACCCAGATCATATGCAGCTCAGTGACATTGGATGGACACTTGGCCCAGGACAACCAATCCATGGCTATGACAGAGATATGCTGGGTACCTCTCTCTCTCTCCCTGGAGACTATGATTGAATTCTCAAGGATGAGATTCCTTTTTATTGGAATCTTTATTTTTATTTACTTATTTTTGTGGCACTGGGGATCAAACCCAGGGTCTCAGGCATACTAGGCAAGTAAGTGCTATACCACTGAGCCACACTCCCAGAGGGTCTTTTACTTTTTAATTTTTATTTATGTATTTATTTATTTGTTGGTACTGGGGATTAAACCCAAGGTCATTCTACCTCTGAGCTACACCCCCAGCCCATTTTATCTTTTATTTATTTATTTATTTATTTTTGCAGTACCGGGGATTGAACCCAGGGGAGTTCTACCTCCGCGCTACACCCCCGGCCCTATTTTTTTTATACTTTATTTTGAAACCAGGTCTCATGAAGTTGCGGAGGGCCTCACTTAGTAGAGAGAGAGAGAGAGAGAGAGAGAGAGAGAGAGAAACAGACAGAGAGAGAGAGAGCTGAGGCTGGCCACGAACCCGGATCCTCCGGTCTCCGCCTCCCAAAGTACTGGGATTACAAGCATGCGCCACCACGCCCGGCTTATCTTTTATTTTTAAACAGTGACTTGCTAAATTGCTGAGGCTGGCCTCCAATCTGCAATCCTCCCGTCTCACCCTCCCAAGTACTGGGATTATAGGCATGTGCCACCACGCCCAGCTACTCTAATTTGAATTCAGAGATACAGAAATAATGTTCAACTGTGGTGGCTGCTGGAAGAGGGTTGTTGTGGTATTAGGGCTTGAGATAATTTGGGTCTGAGTATGAGATTAGGAGATGTTGCTTGGGGGATAGAGGAACTGAAGAGACAGAGAGGGAGAGAGGGACTCTGTTTCTGAATTCCAATGGCCCAAGACTTGTTACACTTTATTTCGTGTCCCCATAACTTCTTCTTCTTTTTTTCTTTTTTCTGGTACTGGGGATTGAACCCAGGGGCATTCTACCTCTGAGTTACACCCCCAGCCCTATTTTTTATTCTTTATTTTGAAACAGGGTCTCACTAAGCTGCGGAGGGCTTCACTAAGTTGCTGAGGCTGGCTGCGAACCTGTGCTCCTCCTGTCTCAGCCCCCAAGTACTGGGATTACAAGTGTTCGCCACCACACTCGGCTCATGTCCCCATAACTTCTAAGAGTATTGGCTCTTTACAACAATCCTTCCTTCTTCCCTCTCTTTATGTGTATGCACACACATGCACTCGGCTAAGTTGAGCAAATCTCTGATCCTTGCTAGTGAAACACCCATCGTTTGAGAAGTGTGTAGGCTTGGAATCTTATCTTTCCCTCCCACCCTACCCCATACCTTTGTCTAGGCCTTCCTCCCTTCCCAGGAAGGATCTAATCCAAGCTGGGGTGTTACTGAATGCCAGATAAAGTTTTGCTGATGTGTGAATCCGCAGGCACTTTCCCACTAGAGATTCTTCCCAGAATTCCTGGAGCACACAGAATAAGGGGTTCGTGGGAAGCGTGGGGACCAGTGGGCTGGGGAGGAGGAGGGCAATTTATGATGGCTGTGTGGGGGCTCCTTACATCATGCTGTTTAATCACACTTTGTCAGTAGAGATCAGACAAGCCTGCTCAGAAAGCTCTGATTTCAGCATCCACTCAGAATCCTGAAAATTTAATCTCAAATTGCCCTCACGAACAGAAACCTTGGTACTGACCTTCTCAAAGAATGATTATCTGAAAAGCATACTGTATTTCATGGTCTAAAAGTTAGCTCCTTCTAGACGAAGCTGAAGTATCTCTACTGAAGGGGGAAAGTGGAAGAGGGAAATGAGAATTATTACTCTCAGGAAACTTTACTTCTTTTCTTTCTTTCTTTTTTTTTTGTGTGTGTGGCACTGGGGATTGAAACCAGGGGCATTCTACCTCCGAGTACACCCCCAGCACTATTTTATTTTTATTTGGAAACAGGGTCTCACTAGGTTGATGGGAGCCTCACTACTTACTGAGACTGTCCTCAAACCTGCAATCCTCCTGTCTCAGCCTCCCAAGTACTGGGATTACAGGCATGTGCCACCA
>PVJS01054473.1:0-12949 GCA_004027185.1 Glis glis | reverse complement strand
AACCCGGATCCTTCGGTCTCCGCCTCCCAAAGTACTGGGATTACAAGCGTGCGCCACCACGCCCCAGCTCAGTCTATGGTATTTTGATATGGAAGCCTACATACATTAAGACAGGGCAAAGCATTCATTTATTTGTCATTAGCTATATCTCTTTTAGGCACTAGAGATATGGTCATAACCAAACTAAACTATAGCCTTTAAGGAGCTGGAAGCCTAGTAGGCAAAAACAAGCCTCCCCCAAATCAGAATAATAGAAATGGCAATTAAGTGGGGAAAAGTAAAGCAGGGTAGACAGGACAGAGGAGTGCGGGTGGCTGCTTCATGTAGGCTGGTCAAGGAAGGCTTCCTTATCAGATGATGCCTGTGCAGAGAGCTCAAGGAAGGGAGCCATGGGTTATCTGGATCCGGATCCTGGTAAGAGTGAACAAGAGCAAAGATCTGGATGCAGAGCATGCTGGGAACAGCAAGGAGGCGCCTGGCTGGCATGCAGCCAGCCAGGGAGAGAATAGTAGCCTCACAGCGACCTTGGGGAAGCTTTGTTGTGTAGAGCTCTGTAGGTCTGTGTTAGGGCTCTTATTCTGAGTAGAATTGGGAGACATCAAAGGGCGTCCAGCCCAGGACTGACAGGATTTGATTTCTATTTCAGAAGCAGCGTTCTTAGCGTTGGGTAAATGGTAGAGGGAGGGAGGGAAAGGGCAGAAGCATGGAGACTTGACTGAAAGTGCATGAATGCTTATCAAGAGTCTAGTTGCTAGTTACAGTGGCACATGCTCGAATCCCAGCTACTGGGGAGGCTGAGGCAGGAGGATCACAAGTTTGAGACCAGCCTGGGCAACTTAGTGAGACCCTGTCTCATAAATAAACAAATAAATGGGGCTAGGGATGTAGCTTGGTGGTACAGCATTTGCCTAGCATGTATGAGACCCTGGGTTTGATTCTCAGTACCACAAAACAGAAAAAAAAGTCTATTTTGATTTGGCTTTTGAAACAGCTAACAGATGGATCTTTTTGGGATTTCAATGATTGTTCTATTATTGGTTTATTTACAGATAAATAGAAAATGTATTGCATTTTTATGCACACATAGGAATTAAAATTTCCCTTTTGACCTCAGCTTTAGGGTGTTTCTAAAATTCCAGTCAGTTCATGCTGGGCATGGTGGCGCATGCCTGTAATCCCAGTACTTTGGAGGCTGAGACAGGAGAATTGCAGGTTTGAGACCAGCCTCAGCAACTTAGTGAGACTGTCAGCAACCTACCGAGACTCTGTTTCAAAAACAAAAACCAACCAAACAAAAAGGGCTGTGGGTGTAGCTTGGAAGTAGAATGCCCCTGTGTTCAATCCCCAGTACTAAATAAATAAATAAAGAAAAAGTAAAAAGAAATCTAGTCAGTTCCTTTACAAACTTCATGTGGCCTTGCTCAGTATCCTGAAGAACCACCAATTTGCCTAGTAGCCTCAGGCTATTGCCACTGTCTCCATCCAACTGTATCTGGCCTGTTGGAGGGACTTAGGTCTGGGGTGGGACACAAGGATTCTGCATTTCTAGCCAGCTCCTGATATTACTGATTCTGGGGCAACATTTTGAGTAGGAAGATATTAGAATACTGGAAGCATCCTACATACTTTAGACATTTTTTTTGTGAAAATAAAAAAAGAGACAAATGTGTACAATGAGAAATTTATTCTGTGCAGTTCTAATGAGGGAGAATGTTGGACCCTAACATTCTGAATTATTGATTCAGAATGAATTATTGATTATTCTGAATCAAACTGAATTATTGATTGTTCTTTTCCTAGGAATTATTTTTTTAAAATATAGATTTTTTTATTGAAAAAGAAAAGTTATTTTTAATTTTGTTTCATACCAGGTTCAACATATAAAAGATATAAAATAGTCACAGTAATATACCTCAACTTTCATCCCTAAACTACCTAATTCCCTAGTTCTTCTGTATTCTTCCAGAGATAGACTGTCTTATAAGTAAAAACACATTATATATCTATGTTATAGGAACACAAATAAACTTTTCTTCCTTTTTTGCACAAATGATAGCATATTATTGCATCATTTGAACTATTTTGAAGTTAGCTTTTCACACTCAATATATATTAAAGGCCACCCCATATCAGTACATTAAAAATGTTTTCATTTAGCCGGGCATGGTGGCTCATGCTTGTAATCCCAGTACTTGGGAGGCTGAGACTGGAGAATCTGGGTTCACGGCCAGCCTCAGCTACTTAGTGAGGCCCTCTGCAACTTAGTGAGACCCTGTTTCAAAAATAAAGAGTAAAAAATAGGGCCGGGGGTGTAGCTCAGAGGTAGAATTACCCCTGGGTTCACTCCCCAGTAACGTAAAAAAAAGGTCTTCATTTATTATGGCTATGTAGTATTCTATTAGAATGGATGTATGCAGTTTATTTAACAATTCTCAAAATGTAGTTTTAAATTAATATAATCAAAATTGACAACTGTAAAAAACTGCAAATGAAACTAAATTATAAGTTTTCTAGCTACAGAAGAAATGTATTTATTTACAAGATTAAGATTAATTGTTCTTATAATGACTTCAATATTTTCTTGAATATTTCAAGAAATTAATAGACTTCTTTAGCTACACATCCTCAGTGATATTTTGAAAAGAAAACAATGTTGACTTTTTTCAGTGAGGGATTCCCTTGGGATTATGAATGGTATGTTAGGAAACTGCAGAAATTTTCAGGTTGAAACAATGATAAATCACTAAAGAGAGCTTTGAATGTACATAAGTGCTACTGGAGAGTTCCAGGGGAAAAAAATAAGTAACTTATGCAGTAGAATAATTTGCATGCTCTAAGAGTCTTGCTTAAAGGTGAGTGGAATTGTGTGTAATTATCCAGAAAAATCAATCCATGGCCTATCTCGTTGGTTTAGCCTCTTTACTAAACAGAGTCTCCTCTTCCTAATACTTATATTTTTGTACTACTTGATGTAGCCAACCTATGGTGGTTTTTTTTTTCAATTATAAGCGAGAAATATCTAAAATTAACCATCTCTCTCTACCTTATATCCATTGAATTCTAATTCAGGAACCTCACAGAGGTCAAATTGATGTTTGGTGGTGGTGTAGGTAGAGTTCAAACAAAAATTATAGAGTACCTGCCTCCACATAGGACAGCTGCTAGCCACTGATGTTTCCGTCCCTATAGAAATGGATAGTACAGTATTGTGTTAGATTTCTACTATAACAAATACCTGAGAAAATAAACTTATAAAGAAAGTTTATTTTTTCTCACATTTTGAAGGTTTCAGTCCATGATCCTTTGGCCTCATTGCTTTGGACCCATGGAGGCATATCACGGTACGAGCATGTGGCGGAGTAAAGTCACTCACCTTGTGGCCAGGAGTAGAAAGAGAGAAAGAGATCAAGATCCCACAATTCCCTTTGAGGACACACCCCCAATGACTCGAAGGCCTCCCCATAGGGCACAGCTCTTAAAAGTTCTACCACCTCCCAGTAGCACCAAGTTGAGGACCAAGACTTTTTTTTAGCACATGGGCCTTTGGGGGAGATTCCAGATCCAAACTATAGCAAGTATAAAATCTTTTGAGATTGTCTTTTTTCACTCAGCATAATGCTTTTGAGATTCATCCAAGTCGTTGCATGTATCAATAATTTGTTCTTTTGTATTACTGACTACTATTCCACTGTATAGATATACCACAGTTTTATCTATTCGCAAAATGAAAGACAAACTTTGAGTTGTTTCCAGTTTTTAGTGTGTATGAATAGAGTTGTTATAAACTGATGTGTATAGGGTTTTGTGTGAATCTAAGTTTTAATTTCCCTAGGGTAAGCAGCCAGGAGGAGAAATGCTGGGTCACATGCTAAATGTTAAATTGGGTTGCTTGTGTTTTTACTGTTGATTTTTTTCTTTCTTTCTTTCTTTTTTTTTTTTTTTTTTGGTATGTGTACTGGGGATTGAACCCAGGGGCATTCTACCTCTGAGCTACATTGCCAGCTCTATTTTATTTCTAATTTTGAAACAGGGTCTCACTAAGTTGCTGAGGGCCTTGTTAAGTTGCTGAGGCTGGTCTTGAACTTGTGATTCTCCTGTCTCAGTCCCCCAAGTACTGGGATTGCAGGCATGTGTTACTGTTGATTTTTGAGAATTTAAAAATGCATATTCTATGCCGGCTGGGCGTGGTGGTTCACACTAGTAATCCCAGTACTTGGGAGGCTGAGACAGGAGGATCTAGGTTTGCAGCTAGCCTCAGCTACTTAGTGAGGCCCTTCGCAACTTAGTGAGACCGTTTCAAAACAAAGAATAAAAAATAGGGCTGGAGGTATAGCTTGGAGGTAGAATGCCCCTGGGTTCGATCCCCGTTACTGAAAAAAAATGCATATTCTAAATACAAGTCATTTGTCAAATATGTGATTTTCAATTTTTTTTCTTTTAATAGTGTCTTTTACAAACAAAAGTTTTTAAAATTTGTGAAGTTTAATTTATCAAATTTTTTCTGTTTATATCATGCTTTAGTATTATGTGTAAGAACTTTTTCCCTAGCCCCAATCATGAAGATATTCTATGTTTATATGAAAGTTTTAGAGCTTTACATTTAGATGTATTTTGAGTTATTGTTGTACAAAGTGTGACATTTAGATTGGGTGTTGTTTTTTAACTTATAGATATCTGATTATTTCAACACCATTTTGTGTGTGTGCGTGTGTGTGTGTGTGTGTATGTGTGTGTGTGTGTGTGTGTGTGTTACTGGGGATTGAACCTAGGGGCATTCTACCTCTGAGCTATACCTCCGGCCCTTTTTATTTTTGTTTTGAAACAGAGTTTCACTGTGATGCTGAAAATCTTGCTAACCTTCAGTCCTCCTGTCTCAGCCTTTAAAGTACTGAGACTATAGGTGAACACCACCACACTTAGCTCAATACTACTTTTAAAAAAGTTTATTCTTTCTTCACTGAATTTCCTCCACAACTTTGTAAAAAATCACTTGGCTATACCTGTATGGGTCTATATCTGGATTTTCTATTTTGTTCTGTGATCTACATGCCTAGCCCTTAGCCATTATGACACTATCTTATCATGATTCCTCCAATTTTATTCTTCTTTTAAAACTTATGACTATTCTAGTTACATTGCTTTTCCATATAAATTTTAGAATCATCTTGTCTATAACTCCAGAATTAGAATTGCATGAAACATTCAAATCAATTGACATCTTTGTAATGCCTTCCAATCCATGAGCATATGTCTGTACATTTATTTAGGCCTTCTTTGATTTCCCTCCATAACATATTGTTGTTTTCAGAATATGAATCATGTGTATGTTTTTTAGATTTATTACCAAGTATTTAATTTTGTGGCTCTATTGTAAATTATAAAGTAAATTATAATTTTAATTATAATTTATAATTTAAATTATAAATGTAAATTTCGTTTACACTTGTACATTGGTGATACATAAAAATACAATTCATTTTTATACATTGACTTTGTATGCTATGAACTTGTTAAAATCAATTGCAAGTTCTAGGAGTTTTGTTTTTTAAATAGATTCCTTGGAATTGTTGGAATAGACAATTATGTTGACTGTGAATAAGGACACTGTTTCTTCCATTCTAAACTGCCTGCCTTTTATTTCTTTTCTTTGCTCTATGATTCTGGCTAGAATTTCTAGTACAGTCATGAGAATAGACATCCTTGCCTTATTTCCAGTTCTAGCATTCATTTTTTTTAACCATTAAGTATAATGTTGGCGTAGCTTTTTTTTTGGTTATCTTTCATTTGCTTGAGGGTTATTTTCTAAGAGTTTTCATCATGAATAACTGCTGAATTTTTTCAAATGCCTTTTCTACATTGGATGATATGATCATGTAGTTCTTTTTTATTCTGTTAATGTTAATGCCATTACCTGATTGGGAGGGGCAGTGGGGATTGGATCCAGGGGTGTTCTACCTCTGAACTACACTCTCAGCCCAATTTTATTTTTATTTTGAAACAGGATCTTGCTAAGTTGCTGAGGTCCTCAATGAGTTGCTGAGGCTGGCCTTGAACCTGGGATTCTCCTGTCTCAGCCTCCCAAGTACTGTGATTACAGGTGTGCACCACTGCACCCAGCTCCATTACTTGAGTTTAAAGTAGTGAACCAGCTTGCATCCCTAGGATGAACCCCCTATTGGTTGTGGGGTTTTTTTTGTTTGTTTGTTTTTTGCGGTACCGGGGATTGAACGCAGGGGCGTTCTACCTCCAAGCTACACCCCCGGCCCTATTTTTTATACTTTATTTTGAAACCGGGTCTCACGAAGTTGCGGAGGCCTCACTAAGTAGCTGAGTCTGGTCGCAAACCCAGATCCTCCGGTCTCCGCCTCCCAAGTACTGGGATTACAAGCGTGCGCCACCACACCCGGCACATATTGCTAAATTTGATTTGCTAATATTTTGATGAGATCTTTGTGTCTGAGTTCAGGAAGAGTATCAGTCTGTAGTTCTCTTTTGTACTGTTTTTTGTCTACTTTTGGTTTCTGGATTATGCTGGCCTCATAAAACAATTTGAAGAGTGTTCGCTCCTCTTTTTTCTGAAACAGTTATTTCTTTAGATATTTGACAGAATTCACTAATGAAATCATCTGGTCCTAGAATTTTCCTTATCCAGAAGGTTTTAAACTACAAATTCAACTTCTTTTTTTTTTTTTTGCGGTACCGGGGATTGAACGCAGGGGTGTTCTACCTCCGCGCCACACCCCCGGCCCTGTTTTTTATACTTTATTTTGAAACCGGGTCTCACGAAGTTGCAGAGGGCCTCACTAAGGAGAGAGAGAGAGAGAGAGAGAGAGAGGCTGACCGCGAACCCGGATCTGGTCTCCGCCTCCCAAAATACTGGGATTACAAGTGTGCGCCACCACGCCCAACCCAAATTCAACTTCTTTAAAAGGTAGGCTTTTAATTTTTTAAAATTCTCATAAAATTTTTTTTTAAATAGCTGGTCTCATCAGAAAGATTAATGCCCACTTAGTCAATTTGACACTTAATTCAATGTACTAGTCATTGAGGGTAGTTTCAAAAGAAAAAGATGTGGTCCTGTGTTAAAATAATGACAACAAAAATTATTTTATTATTATAATTATTTATTATTTGAAAAAGTCTTTTTCAAATGGATATATACAAATACATGACTAAAGGGAAAGAAATCGGAGAAAACAATGGTTAAGAGCATGCATGAACTTTGCCAAGTGATAAACAGACTTATATTTGCTTCTGCTACATTATAACTTTGGACAATTGACTTGACTGCTCTAACCCCCTTTTCTCTTATCAGAACAAGAGGAATAGTAATATATATTTCACTGAGTTGTGTAAGGATTATGTGACTTAATGCTATCAAAGGCTTCATATAAAGTACATACCTAATAAGTAGGAAATATCATTATTATGACTTTACAGGAAAAATTACAATGTGTGCAGGAAAGAAGGGAATAATAGTATAGATTGAAAATAAGTACTTTCCACTATGCTAGAGAATTGCGTATCTTAAACATCCTAAAGAAATTTAAGAGCTTATGCTTTCAATTTTATTATTCTGTAAAACATTAGCATTGGATGGTTTAAAATTCATGGAAAACTCTATTGCCTCTAATGTATGGCTCTAGATTTGTAACTTTTTGCAACTACATTCTAATTTCTTGGAAAGCTATCTTTGATTATAAATACTACCTTATAGTCTCTTATCAATTAAACTTGCTTTATATTCTTATCTTTTTCCAAATTCTACCATGTTCTCTCTCTGGCTGCCCTGCCCAATGTATTGAAACACTTTCTACAGGACAATGAACAGAACAGAAAATAAACATACTTTCTTCATTTATTTTCTTAATAAACAACATGAAAACAAACATACTGGTAAAAGGGGAATATCAAATTAGCTTGCAAGCCTCTTTGCATGAAAAGCCAGAAAAGAGACTTGACTGACTTTGGCAATGGGCTTTCTTAGGGTAGTCATGTTATTATTATTATTATTGCTATTATTTTGGTACTGGGAGTTGAACCCAGGGGCACTCTACCTACTAGCTATATCCTGACCTTTTTTGTTTGTTTTTGTTGTTTTGAAACAGGGTCTCTCTGAGTTGCTGAAAGTCTAAGCTACTAAGGCTGTCCTTTAACCTGTCCAGCTTCCCAAGTACTGGGATTACAGTACAACATGTGTCACTACGCCCTGCTAGTCATGTCGTTATTGTGATTTCTGCAAAAATTATTCTTTATTTAATCAATATTTCTCATCTTTTACTAAGTGTTGGCCTTATTTTTTCTTGTATGCCTGGTCTTCAAATATCTAGTACGATTAAACAGTATTAGGGATATATAGTTAGGTGTAAGGTATGAGGTAGATGATGCTGTCTTACTGGGAATGGTGTTGCTGGCAACTGAAGAAAGAGAAAACTTTTAGGAGGCGGTGGAATTTCAAAGAGGCTCTGAAGGTTCAAAATCTTGGGGGAGAACAAACAGACAGGTGGCAGTGGGTGCTCTTGATTGCTAAAAGAGGAAGAGAGGTACGCAGGTATGCATGAGCTTGTTGCTTGAATGAATATGTGCTGTGAGGATAAAAGGAAGGAAGGGAAGATTGAAGGGAGGGGACAGGCTGGAATGTGTGTCCACATGTGTGTATCTGGGGAGGAGGGAATGGGCAGGGAAGGAGGCACCATGGACTGGAGTATTACAGAGGCAGTAGAGCTGAGTTGATTGTAGTGTATGGGCTCTGGAGCCAGATTCCCCAAATTATCACATAACAAACTTTACTAAGAAGCCTTTATCTTCAACTGTTTCCCCACATATTTATTTTCCCAACTTGGCTACTCTAGAAACTCAAAGTTCTTTTCCTCTATCTTGTTTCTTCTCTAAAAATGTTATTCATTGTTAAGATGCTATATAAGCCCAAGTTCTAAGCCCACCTTTGAGTTACTCATCACTGAGTGTTCCCAGGTATACATGCAATAAACATATTAATAAACTTTTATTTACTTTCTCTTGTAAATCTGACTTTTGTTCATCTAATTTGCATAGCCCTAGCCAATGTACCTAAGATGGATAGAGGGAAAACGAATTATTTTTCCTCCCTTACCTAAATCAGGGGTCAAATTGTGAAATGTTTTGAAAACTAACAGACTGAGAGGCAAAATGGTCTTAGGAAAGCAATTATGTATAAGAAAAATCTATTTTAAAACTTGGAGGATTATAGGCATTTTGGATATTCAGAAATAGAATCTGAATGCTTTGAAAACTGCGAGGAGCCAAATGCAAGTGAATATTGAGGTTGGATTTAATTAAATAATTGTATAAGCACCACTAATAAAAAGTAAAAGGAAGCATATACACAGAGAAATATACTCATAATTATATGTAAAAATTGCCTAAGCTTGGCAACTTCTGTATACTTACTTGTTAATTAAAGACTAAAAATATTACCTTTCTCTTCATCTTCCAAGAGCATCAGCTTTATTCTACCATCTTATCATATTTTTGCTCCAGGTCAGAGTTAACATCTTGAATTTTTTTTTTTTTTCCGGTACCAGGGATTGAACCCAGGGGCATTCTGCCTCCGAGCTACACCCCTGGCCCTATTTTTTATCCTTTATTTTGAAACCAGGTCTCACGAAGTTGTGGAGGGCCTCACTAAGTAGCTGAGGCTGGCCGCGAACCCGGATCCTCCGGTCTCAGCCTCCCAAATACTGGGATTAGGAGCGTGCGCCACCACGCCCAGCTAACATCTTGAATTTTAAGTGAGCGTGAGTGCTCACTTCCCAAGATTCTCCCCAACACACTCCCACTATGGGGGTGATGTTCCATTCTAGACCTGGCAAGTGAGAACGAAGAACTGTCCTCTGAGAAAAAGAGGGTGGAGCCTGGTATGGTGGCGCACGCCTATAATCCCAGTACTTGGGAGGCTGAGACAGGAGGATCCAGGTTCAAGGCCAGTCTCAGCAATTCAGCAAGACCCTGTTCCAAAAAAAGGGGGGGGGGGTTGGGGTATAGTTCAGAGGTAGAATGTCCCAAATTCAATCCCCAGAACCAAAAGAAAAAAAAATTATACCCCCCCCAAATCTGCTTCTATTCCAGTCTAGTCTATCTCCACAAATGGTATTTCTTCCTACTCACTCGTTCTCATTAGAAGCCTGGCCTGGCATTCATTTGTGACTTCTTTCTCTTACCTTCGTGCCATTTCTACCATCAAAGTATATCTCAATTTTGTTCCATCTCCACTGCCACCACTGGCTTATTGAACCTTTATACAAATTAGAAAAAAGAGCCCCCTTTCCCTGGGTAGAGGCTGAGGCTAAACTTCATTCCCTCCCCCATGTCCCCTTGTTCTGGGCATGATGCCCACAACCTTGCTTAGTGGCCCTGGACCCCAGCCCAAGCCACCCTGCACTGCTGAGATTTACTCCTCACTGTTCTGCTCACATACTCTCTTGCCCCCCATCAATTCTCTAAACAACAGAGGGGCTATTTTCAAATCATCAGTTTGATCACTCCATTCCCTACTTAAAAATCTTCAATGGATTCCCATTGCTATAAGGATGAAATACCAAACCCGTAACATGGCCAACAAGGTTGTGTATGATCTGCTCCTCTCTCCCTCTTTGATTTTACTGGCACTGTTTCCCCTTTATCCTTTCAGCTACCCTGCCTTGCTTTGTTTCTTAAAACTTGCCTAGCTTCCCCCCACCCAAGACGTTGCCTGGAAAGTTCTTTTTTTTTTTTTTTTGTGGTACTGGTGATTGAACCCAGGGGCGTTCTACCTCCACGCTACACCCCCGGCCCTATTTTTTATATTTTATTTTGAAACCAGGTCTCACGAAGTTGCGGAGGGCCTCACTAAATAGAGAGAGAGACAGAGAGAGAGACAGAGACAGAGAGAGCGAGCTGAGGCTGGCCACGAATCCAGATCCTCTGGTCTCTGCCTCCCAAAGTACTGGGATTACAAGTGTGCGCCACCACGCCCGGCTGGAAAGTTCTTTACTGACTTTGTTTGACTAATTTCTCCTCTAACTTCAGGTCTCATTTTAAATGTCACTTCTGAGAAACCATTCCTGAATTTATAATTGGAAGTAGATTGTCCCATAGCTCTCTATTCTTTAACCATACTTCACTTATTTGTCATTATATATTTACTAGTGATTTATTTGTTTAATCTCTTTCCCCACTACACATTGTAAGCTCCACAAGAGCAGGTACTGCCCCTGACTTAGCCCAGTGTCTTTCATTTATCCAAGTTTCTATTTAACAAGTTTCTATCAAAGGCCTTCCCTGTACTATAATATAGTAGATGTGAGGCATATAGGAGATGAGGTCCCTGCTTTTAAGAGGGAAACAGATAATAAACATCAATAAATAATAAACAATAAACATTAATAAGCAAGTAAATGAGATGAATACAGATTGTGATGTGTGCAACGAGGTAGGCTGTGAGCTCCTCAGGGGCAAGGATCTCAGTGTTGTTCATTAATAAACCCAAGTATGTTGTTTAGGATAAAGCTAGCTGCTAAACATAACTGAAGAGTTTACTTTGCTTGTTCAAAACAGGTATTCCTAATGGGTGATGGTTCTGCTCCAAGAGTAATTCAGAGTCCCAGACTCCTTCTGACTTTTGGTTCTGCCATCTTTAGCATATGGCCATAGAAAGGGAAAGAGCATGGAAGGCAGCCTAGGGAAGTTTTGGATTAAGTCTAATGGTTATATCTAACCACAGGGAAGTCTGGGAAATGAATGTAATACATCTCTGTACCCAGGAAGAATAAATGGATTCTATACCCAGGAAGAATAAATGGACAGTATTTTCAACAGTATGTGGTACAACAACGACATTATGAAGAAACAAAGATAAATTGGAAATGGAGCTTGTTCTCAAAAAGTTTATAATCTATTTGAGCATATGTAGAAATTGGTATAATGTATGAAGTAGGAGTGCAATGAATCTCTAATTTCCAAGAATCTAGAGATAGTCTTTAAAATAAAATTAATGAATTTATGGATTTGTTTCTCAGAACAATCAAGTTTTAAAAACCCATTTGCCCTCTTTAATTCTAGGTGACCTTCGGGCTTTTTTTTTCTTTGTCTGGAATCTAGTCACTTCAGAGCTTTTACATTCTTGGGTTTGGATGGCTGCATTAGGACAAGTCCATAAAGCAATGTAATTGAAGAGAGAAAGACAGCCTAACAATTAAGGACCCTGGGTTGATTGAGCCATACAGTAGTTTGGAACTTGACCATGAAAATTGTCTGCGTATATCGTATGGCATTCTTTATAGATTTTTGCTCAGAAGGAAACACTGCACAAATTCGACTTCTTTGATACTAAAGCAGATACATGGCCACGTGTGTTAATCGGTGGGCACTTAATACTTTTCCATTGTGAAACTGGTTTTCAGGTTCTGAACCGAATCTTAGTATTAAAGGTACAGAAACAAGAGGCTCTTCTCAGGGACCTCAAGTCAGAAACATTCACCTGAACTTCAGGTCAGTTCAGAAAGGACCTGAAATCTAGTTTACCGACTCAATCCTACAGGGAGACGAAAAACGGAAACCTTCCCGAGTCGTTGTCATTTGGGTTTAGCTTACTTTTCCCAAAAGAGAGTCGTTGAGGTCGCCGGGGGGCACGGTCCTGGGGAGCCAGTTCGTGCCCCTGCGGACGAAATTTAAGCGCCTGGAAGGAGCGACGCGGGTGTCCCCGTGGCCCCGCCGACCCGATCGCCAGAGTCGGAGGCAGGTGCGGGCGAGGGCGCCGCGGAGCCGCGGGGAGGAGCCCGGAGGAGCCGCGGGGAGGAGCCGCGGGGAGGAGCCCGGAGGAGCCGCGGGGAGGAGCCGGGAGGAGCCCGGAGGAGCCGCGGGGAGGGGCCGGGAGGAGCCCGGAGGAGCCGCGGGGAGGAGCCGGGAGGAGCCCGGAGGAGCCGCGGGGAGG